>CBVK0101449351.1:0-25325 GCA_900067695.1 Picea abies
TCTTCCGATCTCACATAACAATAATATAATCTTCATCAAATCGTGTTTTAATGCAGTTTAATGAGAAATCTCATCAAGCCCTTCACTTATTAATGACAATATTTACGAAACCTACATGATGATTTATTAGCATTAAACCATACTAAATGTGTATTGGGAAAAGCACTAAGGTGGCGGGGATGGACGAGAGCGATTAGGATTTGGGAAAAAATTTGAACCCGCTAACCTGCGGTTGTGAATGATAGAAAATAAGCTAAGTGTTGGGAGCAGTTGGTTGGACTTGGATACATGAGAAATGAAATATTTAGGAGCTCCTTACCCACGATAAGTCTGACAATCATAATGTAGATCGTGGATCTTTGGGTGAAAAATGGATATCGCAGAACTTGGAATATGAAAGCTTGAACCTGGGACTACAGAAACGGTTAAGTATAGAATAATACGGTGGTCAGTCAGACTCATGATATGGGAGTATGGATGGAAATGAAGATATGCGAGTTCACCAACCCATGAACCCACCATTTTGAAAAATTACTAAGTATAGTAACTAGAAAGGGAAAAGAGAAGGGAGAAAAGAAAAGGGGAGGTGAGGGTAGGTATAGAAGAGGCAAAAGAAATGGAAAAAAGAAGTTGGGAAAATAGAAAGGGGGGAAATGTTCAGAAGTGGGAAATGATCTCAACACCCCCCTTAAATACAATTGATGGATCAAAGCATCATCAATAGATCTTCATCAAAAACAAAAGTCGAAGGAAAATATCAAGGAAAAACTCAATCGAAAAACACACAGTCAAAAACACCTCCAGTCAACTCCCAAGTCCAGTCGAGTCTCAATCAACTAATATCCCAATCGATTCTCAAGTTTGGTCGAGTATGTGGTTGACCACTGCAAAGCATTGTACGTCCATACAGCCAATGAAACGGAACGATAGGAACTTCTCAAACATCTGGTCATGTGAACCCATGACCACTCATAAATCCAACCACAGTCTATCTTGGTAGTCAGAACTGGTCCACGGTTCTGTATTTCGTGTCACTTTTAAAAATATTGGAAAGAATGATTGTCATTCCTCTTATTTCTATGGTGAGGACGATGATAAGGAACATATTTTTGTGTTGGTTAATCAATAGATATAAGCTCGGGGTCTATAGAATAACCCATTATATCAAAAACAATGCCATTATCAATAGTCTAATATTCATAAATTTTAGGAACAACCATCTCATCAATCAGTTCAGGAGATTGATCCACTGGAAAATTACTTTGAACTCCACCTGCAACGAACAAAACTTCCTTGTTTGCAGCAAGGGAAGGTGTAGGAAAGGAGGAAACAACAACATCATATCCAATACATCTTCTTGGAGACTTCATCTCAGGTATAACAAGAGCAACAATACCTTGTCCATTCTTCCCAATTCCTCGTTCGGTATATGCCATCTTGATGAGAAATAGAGACCCTATACCTGTAGTGTGTTTTCCAAATTTAGGAGAAACAACATAATCATTATTTTTAAAGCATAAATTGACAACATATGGCTTACAAATAGCAACAGGGGGTGAAGAATAAATGGGTGAGCTTGGAAACTCAACAGTATCATCATTCTTCTCACAAACAGTTGGACTCGCAGCAATGGTGGAAGAACAAATAGGTGATTTTGGCACCTCAACAACAACAATATTCTTCTCAGTAGTTGTCTCAACATTATTTTTAGCAGTCTGCAAGCTCTGAAGAGTCTCATCTTTCTCAAGAAGCTGCAATAATATGGCATATTAATCTTCCTTCAATGTTTGATATTCGTCAAACAATCGATTGTTATCTTCTTGAAGAGGAGCAACTTCTTCAAGAAGCTCATCAATGGAGGCCTGCAAATGGAAAACCTCATGAGTCAAATGGGAATTTTATTCCATCAATTGATTGGCATATGTGCTCAATGTTGGATGTGGAAGATATTTTACTTCTTATTCCAAGTCTTCAAGAAGATCGGATTTTTCCTCAAATTCTTTTGCAAGAATCTGAAAAAAGTTGGTTGTAGTGTTTCCCAGGGAAGTAACCCTCCTGGAGTGTTCAGTCGTTGTAGTCTGGAACATGTCTTCTCCATAATTCAACTAATGTTTAGTCTTGCATTATCTGTCTTCGAGGAAGCATTTTCATGAGAAAGGGATTTCATCTCCTTCACGAGATCATCAACAAAATTGGTTTTGTCACCAAAATCATCCACCAAATCCTGAAAAATGGTTTCCATTGTTTGTTCTAGGTCAACAATTTTCCTAGATTTCTCATCAAACCATTGTAGAAGGATGGTTTGAAAGAGGGAAACCTCATCTTCCAACTGGTTATAGGTTATCTCCAGTTCACTACTTAGTCGTTGATTCTCAGTATTCAACAGTGCAATGACATTTTGCAAAGCAGTGACTTCTACACGAAGTTTCATGTGATATTATTCCAAGGTGATTCCTTGTTCTCATGAATCTCCTACAATTTATGAATCATTCGAGCTTCATATTTGTCTAACATTCCCATGTCGATGGAGGGAAAATTCCAATGAAATAAGTAATCTCAAGAAGAAAAAAGGGTGGACGGGAAGTCGACCACAAAAAGAGATCAAGTTGCACCAATCGACATATACCAAGTTAGTTCTATATCGTTCATCTAGGCAAAGAAACCATCAATTCTGACCATATGCTGGTCAATCAAACTTCTATTCGCAATTTTTAAAGTGGAGCATCACAACAAGCATGCAAGAGCCACGCACAAAAAAAGGAAATCATATCGATGTCCATTCGCACAAGTTGCATTAGTCGACCTTGTTGGTGCTTGAGGGGAGACAAGACATGCTTATAGTCATTGAGAAATGAGGAGTGATGAGAGGCCAAGAAGTCGGCACAAAGGTTAAGGCATCCACAGGTCCAGGAAATAGTCTGGTCAAATAAGGGGTGATTTTCAAATGATCGTCAAGTCAGGCAGGGTAGATCTCTTCAATCAATGAAGAATTGATCAAGAAAATGATTCAAGCACGGATCTGGCCTAAGGAATATATGCACTTGCCATACACATGACGCAAAGAATGGATCTTTGATCCTGTCGAAAATTCTGCCAGTTGAGACCATGAAAATCTTGGTCAAAGCAATTGACCCTAGCTACAGCATTCACCTTCTACCAAACGCAGGAATGCACCATCAATCTATTTGTCATTCCTCTAGTTGGAACCGAGTCCATCCATACCTTCGATTCTAAATCCCAGTCGATGGATCTATGGATTTCCATCAAGAAATATCAGTAGTGAATGAAAAAATCCATATCATTCATCAGCAAACAAATTCTTTGAGACAACCCTAGTCGATCATCTCCATTATACAGAAAATATATCATGCCCAAAATAAGCATAAACGTATAGTGCTATCTTATTCTCATCTGAGTCTTTCTCTGTGATCCCGAGATCACATAACCAACAACTCTGATAACATGTTGGAACATGGATTGAATGCAGAGGAAAACGGATCCGAGATGCAGCACTGGTGTCGAAATACATCATATCACTTAAGCATGAGTCGCTCAATGAGAGTGAGAGAAAATATCCCAAGATGATCTAATGATCTCAGAGGATGATAGATAGATCACAAGGATTGTCTATAAATGGGTTTTGGTCATGGACCAAAACCAACAAATTTAGATGAATGCGATTGCATCTGTCTATGAAACATGGATCGGGAATCCTTAAGTAAATATGGTCAACCACCAATTTAATTAGTCATCAACCCAAAAACTTGGTTGACTCACTCATCCCACAAGGTAAGGTTTATAATAATAATAATAATAATAATCTATTTTTAAGGTCACGGCCAAGCCAACACACCAAATTGATGTATGTAACCTCTTTGTTTGTGTTCCAACAATTCCAATTTTAACTTGTCAATATTTAATTTTTTTTTAAATTAACCTTGTAAGATGAAGTAATAAGACGAAAAAATAAAGTAAAAAAATAGTAAGGCTTTCACCTTATTGGCCAAGATTCATTGGCTCCATAATGATAAGGGTCATGGCCTTCACTTCATTAGCTCCATAATTATGAAGGTCATCAATTTAAGTTCATGGCCTTCACCTCATTGGTGACGATTCATTCGCTCCATAATGATGAGGGATATCAATTAAATTGATGACCCTCATCCATTACAAGTCATATGAAAAGTTTGGCTCCCAAACTTTTCTTTTTACTATTAATGGATGAGGGTTGTCGATTAAAAATGAACGGTTATCAATGCAAGGAGGGGATGAGGGGATCAGGGTTGATGAAAAGTCAACTCACCATTATCTAGGCATAATTTTTTGGGATTATAAATTTATTTAATGTATAGTAATAAGTATGGAAATTTGCTTTAATTTTATTGATGAGTTATAAATGAATAAGAATTAAGAATTAATCTCAAAAAGATTTATTCGATCTCTGGTAGCTTGTTTCAAAACTACTTGGTCAATATCTTTCAACACTTGTTTTCAAACCACTGGATCAATCTCTTTCAACACTGCAATTCATTATTGTTTACTCTCAATCTCTCACTTGCCACTTTCAACAACTATTTCATTTTTCAGGTATTCGCAACATCACAATAGTTTTTTTAAGTTGTGTTCTTTTATATTTCACAATAGACATTTCACTATAAGAATGATATTTCACTCTACTTTAAAGTATCATTAAAATTTACATATAGTTAGATATCACAATGGGGAGATAGTGAAAATAATTTTGTGGGTTTTTTCTTTTTTTAATGAATTTGTTGGAAGTGATATACCAAAAGTCGAGAAAATTTAAGAAAAAAATTATAATTGAATTCAATTTAGTAGAAATTTATAGTTGGGTTGTTTATTTATGGTATTATAGGTATACAAGCAATGGAATGCATACTCTAGGTTGAACTCTCACTCTCACACTTTTTTTAAAAAACAAGTGTTTTTCCATTTTTTTATTTTTTTGGTTTTGGAATCTTTATTAATGTTTTATAACATATTTTCCACTCAACAAACAATTAAATATATTTTCTAGTTACAAATATATGAAGATAGAATCAACTTTTTTTTAATATTTTTTCCCTACATGTTTGTGTTTCTTGGTGTTTCATTTTTTGAATAGTCGTGCAAAAATAAGAAACCTTTTAATATTTATTTTAGTATTTTTGTGAAAATAGTTTCATGTTCTAGACCTGTAGAGAAATTGTAGATGTTTAGAGAGTTTTATTCTCCTAGTTGCATTCACAATTTAAAATATTTTGATGGGTTTCTATGGGGATTCATGAATGAATTTTCTCCCATGCTAAATGAGATAATCTATAGAGAAAAAATGTTTCAAATCATGATTGACTTGAAAAAACATGGAAAACAGGCAATGCTTGCTAATACATTTAACTTGAATCAACATGATGCAAATGTTGATGAAGATGTTGATTTTGAAATTGAAAAGAATATTGAAGAATAAGGTCCCTAATAAAAGAAAGTGATTTAGATTAGATCATTATATTATTTGTAATCTATCTTGATGCTTTAAGAGTGGAAAAAATTGGAGGAATCAACTTGCAAGGCCATTTTAATGGCAGGTCCCAATTTGGAAAATTGGGGTTTGAAACCTTTCGGAGCCATTTTGAGGCATCAAACGGTATTTTTGGGGGTAAAAACTTTCCTAGCGATATTTGGATCCTGCAAATCTATTCTACACATCATATCTTTCCAATGGTGCAAAAATCGTGTCAATCAGAGCTCGTATGCAAAAGTTATGCCTCCTGCAAGTTGATATATCATATTAACCACCATGGTATGAGAAGATGCCACATCCGCCCCTGTTACTCATGAATAAGGGGATATTCACATGAGGAATTTCAAGAAGATTCTAGAAGTTCCAAATCCTTATCACAATTGAGGGTTGAGGAAGTCAAAACCCTAACCCTAGATGACTATCTGGCTATGTTAAATGTCAAACCGCTAGGAGGAGAAGGGGTTACATTCTATGTTATTGTATTTTGTTCCATATCATAGAATAACAACTAGAAGTGGGATAATTAGAGAGAATAATATAGGGGATTAATGTTTTATAGCAGCCTAACATGCCACAGGTCTCGGGTGACTCCATAGTGTTAGAGAAAGATTTGCCTCACCCTATGCAATCTTGTAGAGAGGGGATTATTCCATTTCCCTATGCAGACTTATCTTCCCTGTTACTAAATTCCAAAGACAAAAATATAAATTTTTCCACTTGTATGCATCTTGCACCCTATACTGCAAGTGTATATGCAGGTTCTCCACTACAACTCCCGTACATCGGGATTTGTGCCAGAAAATCAAAATTAAATGTTGGGTTTCCATGTCACGACAGGAGATCTTTGATCCTTGTCCTTCCATATACTGGAAACGTTCTGACTCAGCCCTTCAGTTGCATTTTGAAGGCTATAAAGAAGCCAATTCCAAGTTGTGGAAAGAGGAGAAAGAATTCAACTTTGAGAGCAAAGTTACTATGGAGAAATTATTTACTTCATATTGAGTCTGCATCCCTTTGTCCTTTAAGTCTGAACACAGTGTTCAGCCCCCAAGCTCTTCCCTTATTGATGGAGAACATCATTATCTCCCTTATATGAGCTTGCCTTTGGTGGAGGATTGAAGTGGTGGAGGCCCAACTAGAAGGAACTCAAATTCTCAGTTCTGAATCGTGCCGACACGGACATCTGTAATATTTTCACATATGTTGATCATTTATTAATAGAAATACGCTCTTCCCATCCAATTGATGTCTTGCAAATATATGAATTATTATCCATGGGCATATTTGTTATGTATATTGATGGATTGTGCTATCTAACGTGATAACCTTTTATATTGCCACCATATGCTTGTTTTTCTTGTTTGTTGAGAATTGGTTGCAGGTATATAGCTTTAGCTCGAAGTGCTCAATGGTGGACATCATCGAACATCTGGACGAGGTAGGCCCCTTTCTTATCTCCCTTGCACAATGGTTTATATAGAATATCGTTGGAATATGGTTTATTTCTACAGTCGTTTCCGTCTATTATCGTTCACCGTAGCCATAGAAAGATTTTCCTCGTAACAGAATTGGCAACCATACTGGGGATGAATCTTCTTTCTTAGGGTTTGAAGTACTTTTCTCCTTAGATTATTGTCGTTTCTATTGTGTTTCTTGTCGTATCATTGCTTGACATCTCCTGTTCACTATGGGTCTGAGTTTTCAGCCTTTCCCCATTGCCTGACCTTGTTTCAAATCATATACGTGCATTTTTCCTTGACAGTCGTGTATACACACAGGTTGTCTCACTGCAAGCTATGTATATATGCTTTGTTTGCCCAAATAGTCATGTACACCTTTTTTCCTTGTATGTTTTCTTGGTCTGGTGTTTGCTGGGTGGGATTTGATGCTTGTTGAGCCTTCTTAGGTCTCTGTAGTGCCTGTTGAGTGCCTGTGGGATGACAGGAAACCCTCTTTTGGTTGAATTTTTGGGAAAAGCCTTTCTCTTCATCTTTTCATTTTTATTGTCCTTGTACATTGGGTTGGGTGTTTCGTTGCTTGATATCTTGCTTGAGTTATCTCCTTTTTATACACAATAGGGCTATATATCAAGTTACTTTTCAGTCCATGCATTTTCAGTTTTGATATATTGAAAATACAAAAAAAATAGGCATTTTTCATTGCTTGGCATTTTTGTCTTTTGAGATTTTATCATTAGCTTAGTGCATATAGTGAAAGATTTCATTTTTACTTCTGAATTGCAGAGTTGAATTTGAAAATTGCATCGTTTTTAGAAGCATATCATACATTAAAAGTTAAAGTTAGGACTTTGCATTATTTTCATATTTACTTTTCTTGCAGAGTTGTAACACCATGAGTTTCACTACCATACTTTTTTGAGTAATCACGGCCATTAAAATCAACGCTATAATTTAAAATTTATTAGTAACGATTTTATTTTCTAGGGTGCACAAACTAGCCTAGGATTTAGTGCCTTGGAATAGGATTTTGTGAGTAAACTTATCCAAGGAAATTAAATCAACATATGTGTTTGAGTCAGGGAGTGGAGAAATCCATTGTGTAATTGGTAAGATCAGGAGGCTCCGCTCACACCGGAGTTAATCACGAGGTCGCACGAAGTTCGTTGAAGGGATATCCCCCCAATACCTTCCTAGTGTCAGAGATATTTCTTGGGATCTATTCATATCTAGGGATCTTGTTAGTGCATTTACCTCTGTGAGAGGTGGTCCTTTCAAGGTTCCGGGCTTTGCTACCCTGCCCATATGATGGACTTGACTTACGACTGCTCGATTTTGCATCGATTATACAATGGTTTATTAGTTGCTTGACTTAGGTGTCTCATAGGTTACTTGCAGGGGTTATTTTGCAGGTACCCTGGGTCAAATAAGGGTCGGACAACACACAGCCTTTATGGAGGATTACCTCTCCGAGGGGATCTGACCAACTAGTTGTTAAGTCCACGAGGGCCCTTATAACTGATTGTGTTACCTCCGATCTTTAGCAGGGAGTCTCAGGCCCCTCTTGGGCGAGACATACCTTCTTTAGGGAGGGAGGCCACTCAGTCACTTTACCCCGTGTGTGTGCATATTGGTCGTTTGAATTTTGGTGGGCTCTTCGTTTATTAGTTGACCTTAGGGGTCTATATTGAGTTGTCATTATCATGGATAGTGGATTCCCTTTTGCTCCCTCATTTACCGCTACCCACCCCATGATGCCCTCTCATTTCATGGGAATGAATCCTTCCTCTTTTCATAATGGTGTATAGAACTATGATGCTCAGTCAGTGCCTTAGGTCTCTAATCATTTTTTTCATGGTATGCCAGACATGTCTTCGCACTTGCCATCCTCTGTCTCGCCTCCTTATGTGAATCTAGGTTTTGGGTCTGGGGGCATGACGCCTCCTTATTATCCCTCTTCGTTTGGTGGGAGTCATATCCCTCAAACACCTCTTACGGTAAGAGGTTGGAATATTCCTTCCTACGAATCCACTTTGTGAGAATCAAGTTCCCAAATAGGCAATCATTCTACCTATTACACTCCTTCCACTTATCCTTCTTCCACCATGTCGGTTCCTACAAACACTTTTCCCATGGCTGACCTCCATTTGTCCTCTGGTGTTTCATCCGGGGTAAGTTATGTTTATAGTATGGGCAACCCCCTTCATGAAATTCCTTCATCTGGGGGCAACATGTATCCTCACTCAAATAATCCTTATCATTATTTTGTCTCTTCCCAGACATCTACTTCAGTGTCGATGCCCTTACAACCCTTTATGAATCAGTATGGAGGAGGATACTATCCTTTCAGATAGGGACAAGGTGTAAACTAGGATCATTCCTAGCCTACAATTTCTCAAAACCAATCCTTCATTGGACCTTGGTCTCAAATGCCACAACCCACTGCCACCACAAGTCCATTCAATGTAGGTCATACTGGCATTTTATCACCAACCTCTACTAGTCATGTTGGAGATTGGTCAACGACCTCTGCAAGTCATGTTGAAGACCAAAAACCAGTCACTGCAAGTCATGCTAGGGGCAGAAGCCTCATCACTGCTAGTCACACTACACATACATCACCAACCTCTGCTAGTCATGTTGGAGATTTGTCACCAGCCACTGCAAATCATGTTGGGGGCATTCATACGATTGAGAAGCCTAGATGTTTCAAACGTAAGGCCAGATTCCTTTGCAGGACTTGTGAAGGAAGTCACCTTACTCGTTTGTGTCCTTCTATTGCCAAGATACTGGAAGCATGGTTCTCACTTGAGGGCCCATCAGGTTTTGATTCATCTGTGCTTTCCCCACACTCCGTACCTTCTTTGGTTGATACAGCAGTCATGCCAATGCAATATTTGGCTGACACCCCTCTTCCTTTAGGGATTGTTGCATCTGTTGACCTTGTTCCCATCGTACCAGTGGTCGTGTCGATCCAATCTTCGACCAACACCTCTACTATGTTGGGGGTGATGCATCTCTTGACCTTGTTGTCTTGCATCTTGTTCAACTAGTGGTCGTGTAAATGCAATATTCGACCGACATCACTCCTATTTTTGGGGGTGATGTGTTTCTTGACCTTGTTGTCTCGCATCCTATTCAACCAGTGGTTGTGTTGATGCAATCTTTGACCGACATCACTCCTATTTTGGGGGGTGATGTGCTCTTGACCTTATTTTCTCTCTTCCTTTTCAACCAATGGTTGAAGAAGTGGTCATGCCAGTGCAATCTTCGGTTGACCCCACTCTTCTCTTGGAGAGTGACAAGTCCAGGGAAGTGGTTGCACCGATACAATTTTCGATCGATCCTGCTCTTCTGGTTCTAGTTCTATACCTTCTATGCCATGTCCTTAGCATTTCTAGTGTTATACCTTCTACACAAGGGAGCATTTCACTCTCTTCGAGTATGATCCCTCCAAGTTATAGGATGGTTTCCTTTGATTGGAATGATCTTGTAGAGCCTTGACTTTCTTTTTCTAAACCCTTCCATATAAGGGGCATTCTTCGATGTATTGTAGATAAGGTAACCTCTGCAAGTATTTTATCCTCCTCGACTTCATCTCTTCGTAAGTTGTTGACCTTTCACAGAAGTGTTGCATGGGTGCCTTGGCCTCCCCCATTATATGTTGTTGAGAACACCATCCATGAGTTTAATTTAAGATATTTTTCGACTCGTCTAAAAAAGTAAAAGATTTCCAAGTGATTTTTCCCTTTCACACTCGTTAAATTGGATATGAAAGGTCGCAAGTCTTAGTTAAGCTCTTTTCCGACTTGTTATCAAAAAATGAAAAGATCATCGAGTGAACTTGTCTCTTTCACACTCGTAAAACTGGTTTTGAAAAGACGTATATTTGGAACAAGTTTATCCCTTTTTCACACCAAGTAGACTAAAAGACATAAAAAGGACATTTTTTGGCGTTAAGTTGTAATTATATCTCATTCCCTTGCTTGCAGTATTGAGCCTATAGACGGTTCTCGCTTTGAGTTATAAATTGTTTGCCTCAGCAGTTTGCATCCTCAACCAAGCAAAGCCTTGTTTATATCCTTCACAATTTGACACCCTATACCTAGGAGGAAACATTCCCCCGAGTGTCCATATCCCGCATGCACTTCCCTGCATTGAGCATAGGTACATTCCACTGCTGGAACTAGTTTTTCTTAATTGTGACACTCATTTCCTCCTCTATATCATAGAATTTATTTGTCTATGAAAAAACAAAAAAAGACGGGCGGGAAGGGAGTATTATCTTGTATCGGTAGCAGTTGCGTCGCCTTTGAACAGAGCAAAAAGTTATTTGAGTATGTTCATCATAATTTTGGGATTATCATGGCCTTAGGAAGCTAAACTCATAATAGAGTCTTCTCTACCGACTGGTTACTCTTCTAGTCCCTATAGAGAATTTTATCGATGCCTCCTGCATCTTATGGTTTCATCGTTGGGTTTATGCTGCCGGAGTCCTCCATATGTCTCATGCTCTTTTTCAAAGTAAGTTTATCAACCTGTGTCGGCCACTCCTCAGAACTCTTAACTTTGCATGTTGGCCATACCCTCAGTTTGTATCAGAATCACATGATATTGTAGTACTATCATGCACCCTGGCCCTACTTTCATCATTTGTAGGTAACATTGAACCCAACAGTCGACATGTCATCATTGGTCATTGACTGGGTGGTTTACCTTGTGTTCGACAGTAAGACATCTATTCACACATTGGGATTTTTGTAGTGTCTTGGATGTCATTATCCTTATTGATGGTTTCCTCACCTTTGTCAACAGTTTTCATCATTGGATGTTATTCAAAGGGTCTTTTTCGTGTACCGCTTGCACTTGGCACATGCGAAAGACACATAGGGTCGTTGGTTCGTGAACATGTTCTTCATCCAATTTCCACCAAATCATGAAGCTCTTGCTTTGTACCTCGTGCTGACTAGTGAGAGATGCCTTAATGCTCTCCTTTCAACAGGTCTCTTTCCATCGAATTCAGCCCATTTCTTCTGGAAACGGGACCTAGAGTCTTATGAGTACCTTGAGGCTTGTAGTCATCAGTGGTAGGATCTCTTGCCATTGACAGTTGGGAATACATCAATGTCTCATGATCGATGGATTCTTCAAGTGTTCAACATTGACTCCTCTATTCACACTTGTAAGAATGTACTCGATGCCTTGATACCTACTTTCATTATCGGTAGGTTTTCTCGCGTTTGTTAACGGTATACATCAATGACCGATATTCAAACTATGTCTCATTGTGTTCGACCTCAACTCCTTTATTCACATGATGTAGACTTGCACCTTTGGCGGATTGTGTAGAATACTTGAAGGCATCACTATGTGGCCGCAGCTCCCCTGATCTGTTGCTTCATTTTCCTTAGACTAGTACCTATATGACTTTAGTGATCATGGGAGATCAGATTGTACTCCATGGTATACAGACATCTTCACATTGGTTTTGAGACTAGTTCTACTGGGCCTTGTTCGTGACTATGACATCTATTGGCATGTAACCGCATTTGTATTTGCCTATTCATGGCCAAGGACACTTGTTTGGTATATTTTCACATGGATCTGCAGTGTATTTTGGCAGCCATGTATGCAAAGTCAGTGCATAATGTAATGAGCAATTGAGTTTGTCTAGTTGGTTCCCTACCACTCCACTTATGGTTTATTCATAATGTATTTTAGCCATCGCAAATACTCCTATGACCTCACACATTAGGGGGCATCTGTTAGAGCAAGATTTTCCTCACCCTATGCAATCTTGCAGAGAGGGCCTTATTCCATTTCCCTATGCAGAATTATCTTCCCTGTTACTAAATTCCAAAGAACAAAATATAATTTTTTCCACTTGTACGCATCTTGCACCCTATACAGTAAGCGTATATGCAGACTGCTCCACTACAGCCCGCGTACATCGGGATTTGTGCCAGAAAATCAAAATTAAATGTCGGTTTTCCATGTCATGACAGGAGATCTCTGATCCTTGGCCTTCCATATACTGGAAACGTTCTGACTCGGCCCTTCAGTTGCATTTTGAAGGCTATAAAGAAGCAAATTCTGAGCTGTGGAAAGAGGAGAAAGAATTCAACTTTGAGAGCAAAGTTACTCTGGAGAAATTATTTACTTCATATTGAGTCTGCATCCCTTTATCCTTTAAGTCTGAACACAATTTTCAACCCCCAAGCTCTTCCCTTATTGATGGAGAACCTCATTATCTCCCTTATATGAGCTTGCCTTTGGTGGAGGATTGAAGTGGTGGAGGCCCAGCTGGAAGGAACTCAGTTTCTCGGTTCCGAACTGTGCCAACACGAAAGTCTGTAATATGTTCACTTCTGTTGATCATTTATTAATAGAAATACTCTCTTCCCATCCAATTGATGTCTTGCAAATATATGAATTATTATCCATGGACATATTTGTTATGTATATTGATGGATTATGCTATCTAATGTGTTGACCTTTTGAATTTCCACCATATGCTTGTTTTGCTTGTTTGTTGAGAACTGGTTGCAAGTATATAGCTTTATGTTGAAGTGCTCAACGGTGGAAATCATCGAACATCTGGACGAGGTAGGCCCCTTTATTATCTCCCTTGCACATTGGTTTATATAGAATATTGTTGGAATAGAGTTGATTTCTGTAGTCATTTCTATTTGTTGTGGTTCACCCTAGCCATAGAGAGATTTTCCTCGTAACACATAGAGAGTGCCCTCTCATTTGTACTTG
This sequence comes from Picea abies, assembly GCA_900067695.1. Classification (NCBI taxonomy): domain Eukaryota; kingdom Viridiplantae; phylum Streptophyta; class Pinopsida; order Pinales; family Pinaceae; genus Picea; species Picea abies. The sequence continues at coordinate 13,741 of CBVK0101449351.1, forward strand.
CTTTATTTCCATACTAGAGAAAAGAGAGCAGAGCAACCTCACCTTCTAGATGGGTTTTCTCCTCTAATGGTTTCCCAAATAAAAAAAATTGTGTTATTTTATGTATGGTGTGTGATTTTATTTTATTTTTCTCTATTTTTTTCATTTCAGATATTTCATGCATAAGCAGAAAATCAGTAACCAAAGATTCTAGAATCTAAAGTAATTTAACCTTCATAGTGTAGATTTCAGTTGTATTTATCAAATTTGTTGTGACAAACTATTCCAATGGAATATCCATGGTAGTTTACAGATCAGAAAGGAAAATGATTATCTCCCAAAAGATAATTCAAACATGCATGGAAGTTAATGCACAAATGGGCTTATCTGATAATAGGTTCAAATAGTGAAGAGCACATCAAGTGTTTATGGTGTGTTAAATTATGTTATAGCACAAACTGTAGGCTAGGAAAATCCCGACCCAATACATGGGATGGAGATAACAGTGCGATATTTTATCCACTTTCACCTCAGATAAACCCTCCCCTCTCTTTAGTGAAGGAAGAATCCAACAAAGGGGGGGGATTTCGAGTGACCCTAGGGGGATTTGGACGAAAATTCAAAATAGGGAAGTGATGCCCCTACAGGTCAAGATCCTATGTGGAATATGTCTTGGAAAAGGTTCTCATAAGTGGTTAATAATTGTAAATTCTTTGAGTACCTACAAGGAGTGGTTGTACCTTCCCAAGACACAAGATACAAAACCAATATTCCAATGGATAAGCAAGTTAATCTTGTTGTCCCTATTTGTAGAAATCAACGAGAATATATATCATCAAATAAATGATAGTTAAATCTGTTGAATATGATGTTAAAATTCTAGTAAATGATGCAAGAGATAAGCTAGCAAGTACTAGTATAACTCAAGTATGAAAGCATAAGACTTTAGCAATGAAATAAGGTTGTTATAAACAAGCATTGCATAGATATATTATCAGCCGTATGGATATAGAAAACTATTTCTACAACAGAAAATTGCAACCCACAAAGTAAGCAAGTAAACCACCCAAAAAGTGTGTTGAGACTAGTAGATTAGTATGACAGCTTGCTAGCAATTTTTTACGGTTGAAATGCAAGTTATAATCAAAGTAAGAGAGTATTTGTTGCAGGCCTAATGGTTGTAGATTTTTTTTAGCTATAGCTCCAAGAAGACTAAGTAGATCAAGACACCCTAGAGGCTTTAGCAACCTCAAAGCATCAACAATAGATTCCAACTTGAACAATATCAATATCTCCTTAAATCACGTTTACCAAAGCAAAAAAATTATTTCTCCAATGCAAATTTGAGATTAGTACCTTTAAATTTTGGGTGAATGGAGTCTTGAAAGCATGAGTTAGATCAACAAAATCCCTAGGGGTGTAAAACCTCTTACTCCCTAAGGTATGCAAATCAAACTAAGGTAAAACAAAGAGGGTGTACACCCTTGTACTCCTTCTACCAACCTTGCAATAAAAGACTTGTAAACTAGCAAATGTGATGAAGCTCAATGTGTTGATGTTTGGACAACATCAAGAAAACATTCTCTTAAAATAATAATTAATACTATAATTATTTATTACTAAATATCATATATAATAAGTAAATGATAATAATAAATAGTTATTGATTATTGAAGGGACACATCCTTTCATGGATGGTCACCATATAAAATGAGAGTAGAGTAAAATGTTGGGAGTGTTAAATTTATGGGGTTGTTACAATCTCTATGTACAACATATTTACTTTTTACTTCTACCTAAATTATAGAAAGAATTCCATAAATTATGGTGTGTAGTAATTTCTAGTAAAAATGTCTAATTATCTAAATATGAGGAATGTATTGCATATTTACTTCTACTTATATTTATGCAAATAATCCCACGAATTATGGAGGAACAATTTAATTTTTCAAAGAGACGTGTCTATTTTGGATCAATCTAATATTACTATAAAAAAACACTTGAAAGACACAACAATACACACACAACAATACACACACACTTTAAAGAGATATAGAGGATCTCACATGGAGATTGATCAAATTTATCCAATTGATCATGCTGATATGGTATCTCCAGTTGATGTTCCCAGAAATATTGTAGTATCCTTGCTTGCCATATTAAGAAGGTCAGCTATCATCCATATTGTTGGTGTGTGGGGAAAGGGGCTCTTACAAATTATTTTTTTAAAACAATCTCACTTCATCCTCACCCATTTTGAGAGATTCTTTTTCTTTCCCTGAATTCCACTATCCCTTTTTTTCCCATTTTTCGCATCACTGGTAAACTTAAAGGACCCATGAAACTCGATCCCAAGATATATATATATATATATATATATATCCTTAGTACCAATGTATATACCAGTGAAACTAACCCTTAAAACTATTTCATATATAGATAGATATAGATATAGAGCTCATTTTTGTTTTCTACTCTTTTGCAGGAATTCGACAGTTTCTATGGAGCTGGATGGCAGTGCGTTGTGGGGATGCACTTTGGCAGTTTTTTCACTCACGCCGAAGGCACTTTCATTTATTTCTCCTTGGAAACGCTAAATATCTTGATGTTCAAGCGAGCCTAATTCATGGCCATCACTGTAATTAAGTACCCGGCTGTGTATTTCTTCTCTTGTGGATAAGTTTGAGAAGAAATATAAAGTTTTTTTTTTTTTGAATAAAACTGGCTATCAAGGCAGTTTCTTGCCTCCACTCTTTGCATTCTGAGTTAGCAAGCAGTTTGGGATCTGCAGCCATTTTAGTTGAATTCTGTGAATTTGCATGAGAACGTAGAAAAGAGAATGATATAAGAACAGACATTCATATGTTATGTTATGAAGGATATGTAAGATGATGTTAAAAAATAATGTATTCCATATTAATCTATATTCTGTTTTTTTTTTTTTTTAGTGTTGGAGCCTATGAGAGTGGGGTGGGTAATAATAGTGAAAACATAATAATATGTTCTTTTTTTTTAGTGTTGGAGCCTATGAGAGTGGGGTGGGTAATAATAGTGAAAACATAATAATATGTTCGAATTCTAAATGAATAGGATGTTAAAGAAAATCAGATCTATTATCACGTTGGAGTAGTGTTTCACTGATTGTATGTTTCTTTCTTTAAAAATAGTGACAATGGAATGGAAAGATATGCAGAGCAAACTCTCCAATGGAGTTAAAAACTCTAAATTGTCAAATTGGCATTGTTTTCTGTTGTTTATGTCTCCCGTTTTTTTAGTATTATTGTATTCTGTTGTATCATAAATGTTATTGCTTTTGATGCTGAAAATTCTGTGCCTGTGATGCATCTCGTCTGTTGGAGTCGAAGAGAAAAGCCAATGTAGGAGGTCAGTGTGTTGTGCATGCCAAAAAATCAGGCGATGTAGGGAAGGGCAAAGTCGTTGGACATTTGACAAGAGAGAATGTTGCTATCGATAAGACCGGGTTGCATATCAAGCAAGCACGGCCTTGTTAAAAGATGTTTTTGTTGGTTCACAGGATTTGTTGTTATTTTTCCTGTTCTGAAGTGTGCAAATTAATTAATCATTATTTTATATTGTTTTTTTTTTTCAATTATGGAAATTAGTAATTTTTTATGAAATATGGTCAATATGTCCACTTTGAAGGAATTATTCTGAAGGAGATTTTATCAACCTTATGAGAAAGACAAGATAACACATTTTTATAAATGAAGAGAATGTCATTGTAGAGAAAACATTTTGTTTAAAAATTTTAAGTATGTGTTTTTAGTGAAAAACATTTTTGGGGAGAAGGCTTGGAAATGACATTAAAGGGTTTTTTGTGAATTATTTATAGGTGAGAAGTTTGTTAGGTTAGGTTTTCCTTTGGAGATTTGGAACAAAAATTTTGTTGAAGGAAACAAGAACAAGTAAAATATGGGAATGAGAGGAGAATGATTGAAAGCCTCTTACACATAGGCATATAGTAAACTACATTATTGAATGTATGAGTGCCTAAAAATATTCAAAGAATTGCTATAGTTGTAACATGGAAGAGCGTCATGGCATTATTGGAAAAACCACAAGAAGTTGTTGCAACTTGGCATTGCTAGGAAAGCCTTGGAAATTTGTTGCAATATGGAAAAGTGAGGTTGCACTATGAAAAGGCCATGAAGGTATCCAAAAAGTAGCATGCAATGGTGTATATGTTACATGGAAGGTTCATTGAAGTGTGGACTTATGTAACTTGTGGAGGTGTTCTTGGGTTGTTGTGGTGTTCATGGCATAGAGAGATGATATGTCATAAAAAAAATTTAAACAATGATTGGGAGTTGGTGCCCATGTTGGATAAATTGTTCTTCCAAATTGAGTGTAATACATGATATTAGTTGGTGTGTGGTTCGTTCAGATCCATATGGTCGTTTAGATCTGCAACCATTTCACAAACAATCTTCAATCTTGCTACTTTCGCTCAACTTTGCAAGGTCTAAAATTTTGGTGCATCTCTCTAGCCCTTCTCATGAATTTTCGATGATTTCACTTGAGCCTATTTTCCCCTAGAATTGATACTTGAAGTTTTAGGTCCCATACAATATGGCAAGCAAATCTGTCGGGGTACTGAACAAGCAAATCTGTCGGGGTACTGAACAAGCATGCTGGCAGTGGGAAAATGCACACATGATACCAATACAACTTCGTTGGGGTACTGATTAGGCCTTCTAGCAGCGAAGCAATGTCGGGTCTAGAGGTAGTAGTTATATGCTTATAAGTTAACTTTTATGGAAGTATACATCATGTGGATACAACTATTGGATGGGATCAAAGCATTTGAGTGTGTTAAATGAGATCCTTATCGAGGCTATGGACACCTGCTAGAAGCAGTGGCTCTGTCAATGGTATTGAGGTCATTTTCATAAAACATTGTGACTCTTTGATTGAGACATTCTTTAGTTTATAGTCTTTTGCAAAGAAAAATTTATTTTATGGTTATAACATTGAGCTTATCTTAATATTATATGGTTTCAAAGTGAATTTATTTCAGGAAGCCTAAATCATTCTTTAAGTCTTATCATTTTCTTCCTTAGATGAAATCTTATCGGATCAGAGATAACTGCTTCGCCCGATGAGTCACCATTTTTTGGCTACCCAACTAGCATTTTGTTTTCACTGCCCTTTGAAACACAAAATCACTTCTTAAACTTGTTGTCCAACAGATCTATTTGCATCAGATTGATTGGGACTCTTTTGTGAAGGTGTGATTGTTTAATTTGGATTTTATTATTACGAGAACATGATCATATGACTCGTTGATTACTTTCTCTTTTCAATTTCATGACCGCTGGGCATGAAATTGAGACCTCTATCTCGTGCAAGCATCCGACCAAAACTTCATAATCTTTTTCTTTTGTTTGCAATTTTTGTATGTATGCTTTGGTTGATCTATGCATAGAAGGAAGACTTGTCAATTTTTGTTTCTAATCTAGAGGTCATGAAAGATATCCCTAAGATGTAGTCTTATCAAATAGGCTCACTAAGAGTTAAACAAAAAAAAATTACAAGCAAGGGCCTCATATTGCGCGAACCTATAAACTTGGTATCAATAGATATATGGTAAGCCTTGTTTAGATTATCACAAGTCATAAGGTACACAGTAATCAAAATATATCTCCCTACAACACACACCCCTATCACTTCACCACTTAAACGATCAGTAGTGACCACTTTCCCTTCTCAGAATTCTCATGAATTATCATCCTGTGTAAAATTTCCTTGAAATCGGGACAACAGTCATGACAAGATGTGAGGCTTTCTTTAGTCTGTGAGGTATGAACTTCCCTATCCTCTATTTTCAAAAAACAATTATCAGGTCACAGAGTGGAAAATAATGGTGGAATGCCCGCACATATTCGAATGGGTGTTCATCACCAGGTATGGTTATTCAGCCTCTATTGTTGTTCTTGGGTTATCACCATGTTTTCCCTTGCATCAGGAATGTTTCATTGTCGTATCGTTTTTCCTTGTTGAACTCATGGCTCTAGTATTGGGGATCGGAACCCTGGAGGATGGACTAAGATTTTTTTTTGGAAGGAAATACATGAAAAGGCAGTTTTCTTGATGGCTTTCGTCTAGACAGTAAATTGTTTAATATGATTATTTATTAGTCATGTTACCTTTCATATTTTTCGAAGCTTAAAACATATATTGATTGAATTAGCTTTCGTCTGTTCATATATATATATATATATATATATATATATATATATATATATATATATATATATATATATATATATATACATGATTCCAGGGGGAAGCTGCCCATATTTCAATATCAGAATCGTGTATAGAGGTGGTTCGTTCAGATCCATATGGTCATTTAGATCTACAACCATTTCACAAACAATCTTCAATCTTGCTACTTTCACTCAACTTTGCAAGGTCTAAAATTTTGGTGCATCTCTCTAGCCCTTCTCATGAATTTTCGATGATTTCACTTGAGCCTATTTGCCCCTAGAATTGATACTTGAAGTTTTAGGTCCCATACAATATTTTCAAAGAAAGTAGATGGGATTTCTAGTATGTAGTCCTTTAGATTTTGGTGAATGCAAAATGAATAATGTCATCGTAGTGTCATATGGTCATATGATGGTGTCAAAAAATTGTTTGGATCAATAGGATGAAGGTGTTATAGGGGCAAACTTAGTGTCTTTCCCATTATAATATCTCTTTATAACAATCTTGTTGAAGATCCCAAAGTTAATTTTAAGGATGGAGGGTATAAAGGTAATGCTAGTTACACCAAGAGCATTTGTATAACAATTGTCATGCCAATGACAATGGTGGTAAAATTCCAAGAACATAAGCATACACAATTTCAAGGAGTCAACATTGAAGAGCTTGACATTACTTCATTATCTCAAAATATATGTGGTCAAATGGATTCATCTTAAGACTCGTCCCTTTTGAAAAATTGATTGCAAGTTATATGATGAAGAGACTTTGATGAAATGAAAGATTAAGTGTGGTATTTATTCAAATCATAAACGACACACATTTGTACACTGTGGGAAAATTGGAAGTTTATGGCATGCAGGGAAACTTGTTGAAATAGTAAGTGAGGAAGGAGGACTTCTTGACAAGGTCTAGAAATATTAACCATGCGCAATAGACGCAAGAACACATGAATTTATCCTGGGAAACCCAAACTTGGGAGAAAACCCAACAACCTTTCTTATAGAAGAATCAATTCAAGAGTTTACAAGTTTATCTCCATCAAAATAGACCAAGAGATATCAAAGAGTCACCTCTAAATCCTAGCGCAACTCCCAAGAGGTAGCGCACAAGATAAAATACCAAGAAATTCAAGATGTAGCTAATTTTACCCCAAATAAGACCTCCTTGAAACTTGCGCCTTCTTTATCGAGTGAGAGATGAGTGAGTGAGTGTGTTAAATGAAATGAACCTTTATTTATATTTGTCAAGTCACCTATCTTTTTCATGTGGGGTCGACTTCTCTTCCCGGGTCTTCAATTTTACTTTATTGTTTTATGTCTTTTACTTCTGTAACCGACTTATCTTCTTGGGTATTCAATTGCTTCCAGGGGATTCTTTAATGGTCATATGGGAATCATCTTGTCTTATTGACACTTCTTTTCTAGAAAGGTTTTCCTTGAGCCTTGTTGATGTAACCTTCTCTAGCATGCATCTAGTTTATGTGTTCATTTCCCACATAGCACCTCGAGTCTCTGTGAGTCCTTTTCAAGTCACATGATCAAGGATGGAGACTACACCTGGGCCATTCTCCTTAGCCAAGCCATATGACCATCTAAGGAGAATGTCTCCCTAATGCTAATACATGAAGAACATCAATGCCCTTTTCCATTCTCCTTAAGCAAGTCACATGCCCATCTGAGGAGAATGTTTGCCCAATGCATATGAGCCTCGAGTCTTTGTCGGTCCTTATCAAGTCACATGATCAAGGATAAATACTATGTTTGGGCCATTCTCCTTAGCTAAGTCACATTGCCAATCTGAGCATAATGTCTGCCCGAGGGAGACATTCTCCTTAGCCAAGTCACATGCTTTGCTACAACCCAATGGTAGTGTCTCGACTCTACCATAAATTAGCTCAAGATGTTTACTGCAAAGAAAATATCTGACCTGGTGTTAACCAGGTACTTCAAGGATCCAATCAACTGCTTGTACATAGTGGGATCCATCAAATATGAATCTAAAGTAGAATCACTCAACTGCTTCAGATTTGTCTCCATAGGTGTAGCCATGGACTTGCAGTCCATCATACCGAATCTTGCCAAGAATCTTCATCTTGAATTCTGAGGCCAACTCCCTCTTACACATGACAATGAGCCATTCTACTGTTGTGAGGAACAAATCATCAACATATAGCACCAAGATAAAGAGATCACCATCAACAACCTTGTAGTAAAGGTTTGGATTTGCATCACTCTTGGTGAACCCCAAGATCATCAAGTATCCATCAATCGAGGAGTACCATGCTTTAAGTGCCTACTTGAGTCCATACAAAACCTTCTTTAATCTGCATACATGGGATTCATTCCCATGTATCACAAAACCTTGAGGTTGCTCTATGTACACTTCTTCAATCACACCATTGATGAACATGTTATTTAATTCCATCTGATGTAATTTCCAACCTATAATTAAAGTAAGAGAAATAATGGTCCGCATGGAAGTGTACCTGGAAACTAGAGCAAATGTCTCTTCATAATCTACTCCTTCTTTCTGGGAGAATCCTCTTGCCACAACCCCGGTTTTGTACTTTTCGATGCTGCCATTTGTTGCATGCTTGATTTTATAAACCCACTTGGAAGTTACTACTGACTTCCCTTCTGGTCTTAGAATGACCTCTCACACATCATTCTTCATGATGGACTGATACTCCTCTATCATGGCATCTTTCGAGACCTGTTGGTTAGTTGTTTCCTCATAATTGGAAGGTTTTGAATCAATGATGTGGCTCATTAGTGCCATATAACTTGAGAACCTTTTAGGTCTCTTGCTCTCCCTGAAAGTACCTCGGGGAGCTGCATGTCCTTCTGCATCTTGCAAAGTATCACCAAGCCATGTTGGCCTCTTCCTGGTCATTGGAAAGTCTCTAGGTAGATCCAATGGTCATGCTGGATCTTCTTGATGGTCTAAAGGATGATTAGTTGGACTAGTTGGATGTATACAATCATCCTTCAGAGCCTCCTACTCCTCACTAAAAATATCTATGTGGGATTCTCTGGATCTCTTGAAATCTATCTCTTCATTAAAGGTAACATCATGACTGACTTTGATTTGACGTTGTCATGGAATATAGATTCTGTAGGTTTTTGAAGTTTCGCTATATCCAACAAAGGTTCCCTCTTTTTTGGAGGGTTCTAGCTTCAACCTCTTCTCCTTGGGTATATGAATGTATATTGGAAAACCAGAGATCCTCAGATGACTGAAATTTAGTTTCACTCCTGTGAATGCCTCCTCAAGAGTCTTATCTTTGAATATAAACTGTTGTGTTGGCTGCTTTTGTCCATAAGAACATGGGTAGATTTTTATCATGAATCATTGCCTTGACTACCTCCATGGGGGTTGTAAGGAACTGCCAACTCCCTCTTGATCCCTTCTTTCTTGCAGAATCATTGAAGTCTTTGGAATTATATTCTCCTCCATTATCTGTTTTTAAAACCTTGATCTTCTTCCCTGTCAAGTTCTCTACTTGAGCCTTGAACTCTTGGAACCTACTAAATACTTCATCCTTAGTCTTTAAGAAGTAGATCCATTTCTTCCGGGATAAATCATCAATGAATATCACATAGTACAAGAAGCCTCCCAAAGATGATATTGTCATAGGTCCACATACGTCTGAATGTACTAGATTCAAGATTCATTTGGATCTACTATCACAGCTTGGATAAGGTCCCTTGGTATTATTACCAAGAGTACATCCTTTGAAAATTCCTTCATGTTCTTCCCGGAGCTCTGGAATACATGTAACCATCTTCCTTAATGATGGTAAGGCCTTGTAGTGTAGGTGAGAAAATATTCGATGCCATAGCTCACATAAGTTGGTGTTATCATGTATCAATTCATGGGTTGGACATCTTGATAGTTTGTATAATCCTCCCTCTCGAACACCAATCATTTTTGATGCGTCAATGTTTGAATCCTTAGGCCATACAAGAACTTGTCCATCCACAAATTCAACTCTACAGCCTTTATCCTCCAATGCTGAGATAGAGAGTAGATTCTTTCTTAGTCCTAGTACAAACATGATATCATTCATATGTAAAGAGTTTCTAGATTCTAGTTGGAATGATGTAGTTCCAACACCTTTTACTGCATACTTGGCATTGTCTCCAAGTTCCACTTGTAATGATGAGTTCTTCTTTGTCACTTTTGAGAGAATTTCGGTAACCTGTCATGTGCCTAGAAGCACCACTGTCAACCAACCAGGTATCACTACTATCTGTAATAGTACCTATAAGAGCGAAGATAAGGGAACATTCTTTCTTTGTCTTCATGGTAATCTACCCAAAACAATAACAAGAACAAGAACAAGTGTTTTCTATTATGAAATTGGACAACATCTTTGACTTTTGATTTTGACAAGATATTTTGACTTTGACCAAAAGTCAACCTTTGACTTTGACTAAAATTCAACCTTGACATTTTGGCAATATGGAAGCACTAGTAGGTGCGCTAGAATAAGGCAAGTTAGTCTATGCAAGAATTAGCCCCACCGCTTCAAGAAAAGTTCCCAACGATTTTCAGATAAGATCTAGTTCTATGACTCTGTAGTGGCAATATTTCAACAAAGCTTTGATGCCATGTTGAATTTTCTGATTCTCAGATATGATAGTTATTGTTTTATAATTTCAATGCAAAATTTCCTTTCATGTTCATATGTAGAGAGTTTCCATATTCTAGTTGGAATGATGTGGTTCCAACTCATTTTACTGCATACTTGGAATTGTCTCCAAGTTCCACTTATAATGATGATTTCTTCTCTGTCAAACTTTTGAGAGAATTTTGGTAACTTGTCATGTGCCTAGGAGCACCATTGTCAACCAACCAGGTATCACTACTATCTGTAATAATGCCTCTAAGAGCGACGACAAGGGGATATTATTTCTTTGTCTTCATGGTAACTTGCCGAGAACAATAACAAGAACAAGAACACGTGTTTTCTATTCTGAAATTTGACACCATCTTTGACTTTTGATCTTGACCAGATGTTTTGAAAGTCAACCTTGGACTTTGACCAAAATTCAACCTTGATGTTTTGGCAATCTGGGAGTACTAGTAGGTGCACTGGGTTAGGGTGAGCTAGTATATGCAAGAATTAGCCCCAACGCTTCAAGAAAAGTGCCAAATGTTTTTTAGATAAGATCTAGTTCTGTGACTGTGCAATGACTATGCAATGGCAATATTTCAACAAAGTTATGATAACATGTTGAATTTTTTGATTCTCATATATGATAGTTATTGTTTTATAATTTCAATGCAAAATTTCCTTTCATGCCACATTTATCATAGAATAACTATACACTAAAAATCTCAAATGTTACAATGCAACAGAAATAACAAGA
>CBVK0101449375.1:0-11989 GCA_900067695.1 Picea abies
TTCTTTTATAGGATTTCTCTTCCTTAACCATGGGTGTGCCATGGAGTAAGGTGTCATCAATGAATTGTTAGTGCATTAATCTACGACAGTTTTTGAAAGGTTTCATGCTTACTATTTCTCCTGCTGCAATTGCACTTTTTATTCTTCTGCTGAGCCCTTCCATCATCAGAGTGAACATGAAGGGTGATAATGAGTCTCCTTGTTTGATGCCTCTTGAAGGCTAGAAGGGTTTGGTTGGGGCTCCATTGATTAAGAGCAAGTAACTTGTCATTGAGACTAGGATGACAATCGAGTTGATCCAGTGTTGTGCGAAGCCAAAGTCTTCCAGAGTTTTGACCATATAGTGCGAGCTGATTTTCCATAATCATTTCCTAGGTCAAGTTGGATTATCATCCCCTCTCTCCTATCAATTTTTAGTGTGTGTATCAGCTCATGGGCATGGATGATGTTGTTCAAAATTTGTCTCCCTTCTATGAAACCTTCTTTTCACTGTGAAATCAATGTGGGTAGGAGAGGTTTCAATCTATTGGCTATGACTTTGGAGATTTTCTTGTAAAACACATTGCATAAAGCTATGGGTCTATAGTGGTCTAGGTTCCTTGCCTCATTTTATTTGGGTATTAGATTAATCATTATGGCATTTAGCACTTTCAGAATGGAGGTCAACCATATAGAGTCCTCCACCATCCCATAAACATCATGTTCGACCACTTCTCAGTAGGCTTTGAATAATCCCACTATGAAACCATCTGGACCTAAGGCATTTCTGGTGGGCATCTCTCGGAACACTTGGTCAATTTCCTCCTTAGCAATGGGTTTGTTTAGATTGATATTTTCTTCATCAATAACTAGTTTGGGGATGTGTTGAGATATCCTTTGTATGGCCTCCATTCGTTCTTCGTTGGGTTCCTAGGCTATCCCATGGAAGTGATTTACCAATATATTTTCAATATCCTTGTGGGACTCTCTCTCGATCCCATCCTGATCTCAAATTTTTAGGATTTTGTTGTGGGTTCTTTTAGCAATGGTTGGTATATTAAAAAACTTTGTATTCCATTCTCCTTACTTTAGCCATCTGATTTTGGACTTTTGGCGCCATAGATTCTTGTAAGGATATTACTCTTGGCATCAATATTTATCCACATTTTATTTTTCATCTTAGATATGATAGTGATTTTGTGTTATCAATATATTTATGAAAATTCTTCGCTACTATACCCTAATATTTTGACCAAGAAAATACATCATTAGTAGGAGAGGTTTCAATCTATTGGCTATGACTTTGGAGATTATCTTGTAAAACACATTGCATAAAGCTATCAGTCTATAGTGGTATGGGTTCCTTGCTTCATTTTATTTGGGTATTAGATTAATCATTGTGGCATTTAGCACTTTCAAAATGGAGGTCGACCATCTAGAGTCCTCCACCACCCCATAAACATCATGTTTGACCACTTCCCAGTAGGCTTTGAATAATTCCATTGTGAAACCATCTGGACCTAAGGCCTTTCCACTGAGCATCTCTTAGAACACTTGGTCAATTTCCTCCTTAGCAATGGGTTTGTTTAGATTGATATTTTCTTCATCAGTAACTAGCTTGGGGATGTGCCGAGTTATCCTTTATATGGCCTCCATTCGGTCTTAGTTGGGTTCCTAGGCTATCCCATGGAAGTGATTTACCAATATATTTTCAATATCCTTTTGGGATTCTCTCTCGATCCCATTCTGATCCTGAATTTTCAGAATTTTATTGTGGGTTCTTCTAGCAATGGTTGTTCTATGAAAAAACTTTTTATTCCATTCTCATTCCTTTAGCCATATGATTCTGGACTTTTGGTGCCATAAATTCTCGCAAAGATATTACTCTTAGTATCAATATTTATCTAGATTTTATTTTTCATCTTATATTTGATAGTGATTTTATATTATCAATATATTTATGAAAATTGTTCACTACTATACCCTAATAGTTTGACCAAGAAAATACATCTTTAGTCCAACCCCCTTTTGAGATTTCAATTACTTTTATATATTTAGGAAGTAGTCATAGAAGCTTCTCAACCTTCATTTTAAGTATGTTCTAATCCTGCATTAAGTATATGATCATCACCTTAATCTCAATGGTTGGAATCCCATATTCTAAAAGAGGATTATATAATGTGTATCAACCTTATTTTATTTTTCTTTAAATTCTTAAATGATTCTATGATTGATTAATTTTCTTCCAATTTTCCAAGGAGATCCTATAAATTCAAACCCTATAGCATGTGTCATGAGTGGAGTAACAGGTCTACCAAACTAGACCTCCATATTTTCCTGAAACTAAAATTCTAGAAATTTAGATTTTTTTGGAGTACAAAAACAATCTTTCAAATGACCATTGTTTCCTCTTTTAATACTATAGTTTCAATTTAAATTTTGGTGAAAATCAAATCTAAGATACCTACAAAAATGGGATTCTTGCAAGTTTATTAACATAAACTAATGAATTTAGGAAATTTATTTTGATTTAATGATTATTTCCCTTGTTTGATTTGTATTTAAAGACATCCTAGAGTTAGTACATAATTGGAAGTTTCTTATCAAGAAGAGAGGAAGTCATTTCTAAAGGGAAAATATCATTTTCATAGAGGAGGAGGAGGAGGAGGAGGACTAATCTTGACATTTTATTGCATGCATAGATTACTTCCTCATTTCTCAATAAAATCCTCCAACTTCTCAATAAAAATAACAAAAATAATAGGTGATAGAGAACAACCTTTATTAACCCATGCATTACAATCGATTCATTATTTCTAGGCATGGAATTGGGCCTCTCACACAACCATATTAGTCAAACCTTCATCTCAAAACCTAATATATTCTAGTTTTATTTAGAAGTTATTTAAAGGGACAGTGCCAAAATCTATTCTAAAGTAACCAACACAACAAATAAGATTAAAATTAGTGTCATCATAATCATAAACTATAATCATACGATTCACTAGTATAAAGTTGAATGATAAATTCAAAAATGAGTGTTCCCCGTTGCATAATTTTGCATGTCAACACAATGGTTGTGGAGACTGATTATGTTCTCCATTTATAGGTTTTGTTTCAACAACGTTTGGATTCATTTCTCCACAGGGGGTTTGTGTTATATTGTTTTTACAATTATCCCCATGTATTGTTATGTCACAGTAGACACACTAGGGGTAGAGCCTTGAGAAAAAAAATGGGTTTTTTTTCGGTCTATTTTAGGAGGTTTTGGCACATGGTTTTCCCTCCAGTGGTTTTATAATTCTTGTTAATGAATTAAGGTTGTAATCTAATCCAGTTCAATGTATTAGGAAATTTGGATGCCATGGGATGCTATATATTCTATTGTAATGGTGAAGTTAAAACAATAATAAGAGAGTATTTGTCTTTGAAAGTGGATACTATGAGAGAGCAAAGAGGAGGTTGTAGCATATGTGTTGTAGGTGTTATCCATTCATTTTTTTGTATGGAATAAATGGAGTAATTTTTTTTCTCGGTGGATGTATCCCATATTTGGTGAATGACATACATCAATGTCTCTCTTGAATTCTATTCTTTTGTGTTTTATTTTTACATTCATTTTGATTTGTTTTTATTATCGTTCCACGATACTATTACTAACAAATGGTATCAGATTTGATGGTCTGTTTCACTAATAAACTCACAACAAAGGAGGATTTATTGTTTCAAGTGGGAGCAATGGTAGAAGAGGGAAATTTTATCGTCGATAAGTTTAATTACCAAAACTGCTAGTTATCAAAGATGAAAATGGAGGAATATATATGTTAGAAGAATCATTTCTTACCATTCAACAGAATAACAAAGAATCTAACCGCTATGAAGGATGAATAATGGGAGGTTCTTTATAGAAAGGAACTAGGAACAATACAATGATGTGTGGCAGCATAGGTGGATTTCAGCATTTCAAATGAAAATACAATGGAAGATTTGATGTAGGCATTGGTTAAACTATATGAAAAATGCTTATCCTCCAACATGATCTTTCTTATGAAGAATTTATTTAATATGAAAATTTCAGAAGGTGGGTCTATCACTTATCATTTAAATGAGTTAAACCATGTCACCAGTGAGTTAAGTTATGTAAGAGGAAACTTTTATGATGAGATTAGGGATCCTATGATTTTGTTCTCATTTCTAGAAAGTTGGAATGTATTCATCATGGTTGTGAGTAATTACCTCTCTCGTCGAAACACTTTAAATTTTTATGATGTTGTTGGTGTTATATTTATGTAGGAAATGTGATGAAAAAAAATAGGTGATACATTAGGTAATCCTTTGAATATGGGGAATATGGTGAGACAAATGAAGGGAGGAATGAGCCAAGAGAATTACAAAAAGTCTAAAAAGGGTAGATCAAAATCCAAAGGAATGTTAGAGTGTTGGAATTGTGGGAAAGGACACCTGGAGAAAGTTTGTTGTTCTAGAAAGAGAAAACAAGGAGATAGACAACAAGATAATAATTAGGAAGCATGTTTAGTAGGTGATGTGTTGCAAGCTGCTTAAATTATTTCATTAAATAATAGTATTGATTCTTGGGTGGTAGAATAAAGTGATTCATTTCATACTATACCCCATAGGAAATGTTTTCAAGAATATAATCAAGGTGATTTTGGACATGTTTATTTGGGTGATGATAAACCATGTAAACTGGTTGGAAAGGGTAAGATACATATAAAATTACATAATGGAAACTAATGGTTTTTGGAAGAGGTGAAACACATTCCTTATTTGAGAAGAAATCTAATTTCAATAGGGTATATGGATAATGAAGTCTATATTGTTACATTTCATGGAATGTCACTAAAGGATTACTGATAATAGAAAAATTAGAGAAGTTAGGTATTTATGTACCAATAATATTGACTTTCTATTGATTTTTCTTCTACCAGAGCAGATATAAAATTATGGCATCACAGACTCAAGAAAATCAATGAGAAGGGGATGAATATTCTCCACTCAATAATTTTGTTTCCAAATTTGAAGTAGATTTATATGGATTTCTGTGAGCATTGTGTTTATGGAAAATAAAAGAGAGTGAATTTTCTCAAACTTTGGAAGAAAAAAAAACCAGTGAAAAGTTAGAGTTTATGCATATAAATGTATGGGTATTTCCTCATGTATCATCTCTTGGTATATCTTCTTATTATGTTACTTTTATTGATGATGTGACTAGGAGAACTTAGGTTTATTGGATTCGAAAAAAATATGATGTATTTGATACTTTTAAGAAATGGAAATCCTTGGCTCAGAATGAGACACGAAATAAGTTAAAGTGTATCATATTAGATAATGGAGGTGGATACTACAAAAATGATTTTGATAGGTACTATTCATACCATCAGATTCATAGAGAGATCATAATTCCAGGAACACCATAAGAAAATGGTGTGCTAGAAACGATGAGAAAGACAATCATGGAGTGTTGGAATATTGAGTGCTGGAGGGTGAATCAATATGAGAACCTTTTACCACTTTCAATCACAATATTCAAACTTAAACTTTATCAAAAGTATATAATTTGTTATTTCAAATATATCCTGATCACATAACCATAAGCAATGCAAATCAACAATATCACATCAGATACACAATACATCGAAATTTCCATGGAAACCCAAATGGGAGAAAACCACATAATGCTTTCTTATATATATCAATAATACATTCATAAGAAGAACCAACTTTGAAATTCTCCAGCACCAACTAGAAGGAGGCACCAACCCCATTATTTATAGGAACCAACCTAAAGGAAGCTACAAATACTTGAATTCTCTAGCTGTGACTTGAAGGAGGCTATGACCCCTTGATTTAAAGGAACCAACCTGAAAGAATAACTAACTCCTTGATTTCTCCGACACCAACTGAAAGGAGGCTATGAGACCCCGATTTATAGGATCCAACCTAAAGGAAGATAAAACTCCCTAACTTCTTTAGCACCATCTAAAAGGATGCGACAAACCCCTTTCTTTTCCCTATCCTACCACCCTAAAATATAAGTCCAGACTCATTCTCACTACCACTAATATTATCACTAGGAATGTCACCAATACATCAACTAACATGTCACTTTGAATTTCACATCAACCAACTTGTCATTGTCATTGTCACATCAACTTGTGACTACCACTGTCACACCAACCAACCTGTCATTATCACTATCACAACAACCACCATGTCATTATCGCTATCACAACAACCACCATTTCATTTGCACTATCACGTTAACCCATGACTACCAATGTCACATGAACCAACCTGTCATTCTCATTTTCACATCAACCAACCATAACTATGTCTTCTCACATGCATACCAAAACCACAACCATACCATGTACATCAACCATGTACATGAACATATACCATACCATGCATCAACCATGTACTAGAACCTGTACCATACCATATTTGAAGTATTCAAGATGTGTCAATGTCTCAACAATGTGCCTTAAGTATGTGATAGAATCACCATGGCATATACCAAACCAGACACCAAGATAGCCAATATATACTTCTAATAATGTATCATATCATCACAAAGGTAAACCATATCATGTACCATCATCATCAAGTCATGCCTCAAACATATACCATAAACATATTGCTCAATAGCATATGTAAAGCATACCTCTAATCCTTTAGTAAACCCGATACACAAAATTACATACCTGTAGCTCTTCCTCAACTTCGATAACAAGAGAATAACATCTTCACCAAACTTTACCTTAGTCTCATGGGACTAGTTTTGGATTAGTCAAAAACCTTCACTTTAAACAATCATAAATCCATACCTATAATGAATAATGTTATTAAAGTTTAGCCACAGATACTCTGAGATATTTCTTCCATCTCCTCAAAGTTTCAAGGTCTGAAACTTCTTAGAACAAAAGTTATAGAGAAAATGGCAAACCTTGTTGAATTATAGCCTATTATAGAGACATAACTTGTACAACATGTGATGCTCTCAGTATTCGATATCTGATTTTGTAACTCATTTATACTATACTAAGGACTTATGTCTTTCCTTTGAAATTGGTCTTATAGAATTTGGATCCTCTATGAATAAGTTATGATTGTTTTACTCGAAACACATTTTAACACTAGTTTTAGGATGAGTCAAAAACCCTATCTTCCACAGAGTGTATAACCAAAAATACAAAAAACAAGATTCTTTAATTTTCACCAATGATATCTTGACATGTCTTCTCAACCTCCAATTTTTCATTATCTAAGTCATTCTAGAAAAAATGTTATAGTGAAAATGGTAAGATGACCTTTAAATAACATACCTTAGAACACATCATCACAAGACTTCATCCTACCTTGTAATTGCACCCTTCTTCACTTCATTTCCCCTCTGAAATTCACTTCAAATACTCTTGGCTACCTCAAATAAGAATCACTTAGTCATATAGAATATATTTAATAGAATGTGTGTGTAAAGGTACTTATGAGTGAATTCTTGAGGTGTATATATATTTTTTCTAAGTAACCTATTTCATTAACTTTAGGGATTCGTGAAATTTCTTGTTACAACCACTTTACCCTTTCATTAATGACTTGCAACCAATTAGGGGCTTCTTAACCCATCTATGGGGTTTCAAACTCCATGACCTCAAAAATCCTCAATTGTGATGAACTACGTGACATTCCACCTACCACTAGAAATGACATGATGAGGACTATCCATATATGAGTGTGTAACATGCATTTACACTGTCCTTCATGTACTTATTTCTAAAATAACTTCAAGATTCATTAACACCTATGGGTTTCTTGTACACGTTTTCAAAGCATATTCCTGTGAGGGCCATTCTTGGAGGTACTCCATAAGGGGACCATTTTGGATAGTTCTCAAATACACCCATCACATATGATGAAATAATTGACCACCACTACTTGTTGACATCAATGACAACAAATTGTCCAACAACATCAATGACAACCAACTATCCAACATGGATCATGCAAAGAGTATGAGATGCCATGCAAGATTTCCCTTACAGTTTTGGCAGAAGCTATGGACAACGTTATTTACTTAATACATATAAGGCCTTCAATTTATTTGGATGGTGGCATTCTAGAGAAGGCATGGATATGGAAAAAGGTAAATGACTAATTTCTTAATAATTTCAGCTCTGAAACATTTATTCATATTGATAGAGAAAATAGAACAAAGATTGAGGTAAAATCCAAGAAGTATACTTTTATTGGATATTGAGTTGATGATTTTAGTTATCACTTATGGGATTAGGAAAATCAAAATGATTGCTAGTAGAGATGTGGTATTCAATTATAAGGTCATGTAAAAGTATCAGGGAAAGATTTAGGAGAAAAAACACACAAAATAAATAGTTCTTGATGAAATCACATAAAATGAAATTCCAAAGGTGTCGAAAAATTAAAGTGTTCAACAAAGAAAAAATAGTAGAAAGTACCTCAAACTCTTGTAAGTTCTCTTGGAAGATACACCAGGTTAAGTAGACCCCTTGAAAAATAGTCCCCTTCAATGTATTATTTATTATTGGTTGATTCCAATGAACAAGAAATATATGAAGAAGTAATGCAAATAGAAACTAGAAACAATTGGGATCAAGGAATGAAAGAGGAGATGGACTCCTTGGTACATATCAAGACATGGGATTTGGTTTAATTTTTTGTAGTTAAAACAACATTGATGAATAAATGGTATATAATTTGAAGGAAGAAGATAGAGGAAAAAACAATTACACAGTTGGAATTATTATAAAGGGGTTTTCATAGAAGAAAGATATAGATTTTGATGAAGTATTAGATGTCATTGTTAAAATGATTTCAATTATAAATATTTGTAGTCTAATGGAATTAGAAGATTTGCATCTTAAATAGTTAGATGTCAAGAAAAATGTTCTCAATGGTGATTTGGAGGAAGATATTTATATGTAACAATTGCATCAGTATGATGTCAAAGGGAAGTATAAATTAGTTTCTAGGTTGAATAAGAGCTTGTATGGCCTAAAGCATGCTCTAAGGTAGTTGTATTTGAAAATTAATAGGTTTATGACATAACAAGGTGGTTGTATATGTCATTTTGACCATTGTGCTTATTTTAAGAGACTAGATAATAAAAAATATATTATATTGTTATTTTATGCAGATGACGTGCTTGTTGGAGGATGTAACATGTAGGATATAAATGTTCTCAAAGGAAAATTAGCTCATCCATTTGTGATGAAGTATTTCGTTGACGTAAATAAAATCCTTGTTATGAGAATAACAAGAGACGGGAAAAATAAAAAACTAACATTGTCTAAGGGTAAGTACATAGAGAAGGTGTTGAAATATTTAAAATATAAGATGCAAAACTTGTTTTTTCACCTTTTTCCGTTCATTTCAAACTTCCTAAGGAGATGTTTCCCAAAACATCGGAGAGTATATACTACATGTCCAAGGTTTCGTACTCGTCAACTTTTGGTAGATTGATGTATGTGATGGTGTGGAGAAGGCCCAATATTGCACATGTAATGGGAGTTGTGAAAAGGTATATGAAAATTTTAGGTAAAGAGTATTGGAAAGAAGTAAAGTGGATTCTCAAGTATTTGAGAGGTACTACTACTCAAGCATTATGTTTTGTATGTTAAAAAATTGTTCTATGGGGATATGCTGATTAAGATATGGTAGGTGCTATAGATAGCAACAAGGAAACCAAAAGCTATTTTTTTACTATATATAGAACAACAATAAGTTTGATTTTAAAATTACAATTTTTTTGCACTTTTAACAATGGAAGAAGAGTGTAATGTTGATCAAATGGCTAGTAAAGAGATGATTTGGTTTTAGAGTTTTATGGAGGAATTGGGAAAGAAGAATGAGAATATAAGGTTATACAATGAAAACCAAAGTACCATTATTATTTCAAGGACCTCATCCTTTCATTCTATGACAAAAAATATACGTCGAAGGTACCATCTCATATGACCAGTTTTGGAAGATGACAACTAAAGATGGAAAGGATACACACTAACTAGAATATCACAGACATACTAATGAAGATAGTAGCCAAAGAAAAAATTACTTCCTTTTTAGTTTTAGTTGACCTTCAATCAAGAAGGATAATATGAGAAAGGTTCCATGCCAAAAGTTGGAGCATAGTCTAGCAGGTGTTGTAGCAGTTGAGCCATTGTGATCAGTCTCCAAGTGGGAGATTGTTAGTTGTGGGGCTTGATTATCTTCCTGATTCAAAGGATTTGTTTCAATTGTATTTCTATCCCATTCCTAGGTCTAGGTTTATGTTATATTATTTTCATGGCTATCCCATGTGATACTATGTTGCATCGAGCATAGCCAGGGGGTAAAAGAGTTGGGTGTTTTTCTAGCCAATGATTTTCTATAATAGCACATAGATTTCCAGCCAATAATTTTCTACAATAGCACACATTTTTCTAGCCAATGATTTTCTAATTCATGTTATGGAATTAAGGTTGTAAACTAATATATGTCAATGGATTATGTATTTTGGATGTCGCAAGATCCTATATATTGTATTGTAATGATGAGGGTAAAACAACAGTAAGAGAGATTATTTGTGTCTGAGAGATGAGACTCTAATAGAGTGAAGAGGAGGTTGAAACAAATGTGTTGCAGGTATTATTCCTTGATTTTGATGGATTGAATAATGGAAGGACTTGTTATTTCTCTATAGATGTATACCATATCAGGCAAACCATGTCTATCAATGTCTCTCTTGTATTTTGGTCTTCCATATTTTACTTTTGCATTCATTTTGATTTTCTTTATTATTTTTCTGTGATCCTACTCCTAACACATACTTACAAAAACAAAAAGTTAAATATTTAGATCTTATCCTCGAGTTGTGTGCCAAATAAACATCATCACTTAACCACATATATTTATAGTTAAATAAGGCGTTTATGTTTATATATTTCTTAGTTAAAGTTATTACATCAAAGTATGGTATCAAGTTAATATATCCTTCATTCCTTAGATAGGATATATCATTCTCAAAATCAATTGAGAGGATTATTTATATCTAAATTATTTTTTATTAAAAGGTTGATCTAGAGGCCAAATAAACATCATCACTTAACCACATATATTTATAGTTAAATAAGGCGTTTATGTTTATATATTTCTTAGTTAAAGTTATTACATCAAAGTATGGTATCAAGTTAATATATCCTTCATTCCTTAGATAGGATATATCATTCTCAAAATCAATTGAGAGGATTATTTATATCTAAATTATTTTTTATTAAAAGGTTGATCTAGAGTGTGAAAAATAACATCTTGCCAATATTTTTTTCGATGATTGAAAGATTGATTATCAATATCCAGGCTATGAAACTAATGTCTAAGATATTGTTTTTTTTGGCAATCTTAACATCAATAAAATGAGAATTTCATGGATAATGTTATTCCTCAAATCCATTAGTGAAATAATATTTATTCCATTAAGGGCATGATATTCAACATATTCTCAATTTTCCTCAAGTAAATTAATGTCAATTTATTTAGAAATGCAACTCAACTTAGGACCCTTTCTCCATGGAAATATGATATGGTCCAAAGGAAGGAATATTTTCTCCATGGATATATGATATGGTTCAAAGAAGGAATATATGATAATAAATATATATGTGATGGGGGTAAATGTATATATTTCTTTCCATGAAAAAGTTTTATATTCGATATTTCAAAATAGAAATCATAGCATACATCCTCATGCTATTATCACAATTTTCAAAGACAAATGTATCGACACATTCCTATCTTAACACATCCTATAATACAACCTTAACTTAAAAATATAGTCTTCATTAGGTTATTCTATCTCTTATTTCTAGTTTTCAATATAATAAATGGAAAATTGTTAATCCCTACACAAAACCTCATGTTAAGAATAAAACCTCATATAAAACCCTATATATTGAGTTGTTATATTAATATTGTTATA
>CBVK0101449404.1:0-10387 GCA_900067695.1 Picea abies
GTTTTCAGCCCGAGGTCACAAGGAAGACCCCGCTAGTTGGTTCAAGCGCACAGTGAGAGATGTAAGTCTCGGGGGAGCTGTTGAAGAGGGTTTTGCTTAAGTAAGGGACCGAAAATGAACCAGGGAAATCCAAAATTTGATGTCCCATCCCTAGAAATGTTATTTATGGGTTGGGTGTGTTACATTTGAACAAGAGAGAAAAACATCCCTGACACCAACACGAACATCATCCTCATTTTGGGTTGCTAAAGGTTTAAATGTAACATTTATAACCTTATTAGGCTATTGGGTTTCTTTTCTTTTTCTTTTTGTTTACCTAGCTCTACCCCTACAATTTGAAATTCTAGTACTCTTTGCTTATTTTTTAGTATTGTTTGTCCCTTTTCTATATAAAAGGAACTAATGAGATCCATGATATTCTCCTTCCTAGAATAAGTTCCTTAAACATACATGAAAATGGCATAACAAAAACCCATAAAAATAAAATATGATATTTTGGCATTAAATATGTTAGAAAAAATATAATGGCACTTATAATAATATATAAAAACCTAAAAGAGAATAAAAAAACTTACATCACATGCCTTCATGTCTTCCACGATAGATGCACATAGTTTTGTAAAACCTTATTGTATGTTATAATTGCTCATTTTGAAATGATATCTAATTTTCACATATGTGTTAGCTTGTTCCATGAGTGCATAGACAATATCTATTCCTAGCACCACACATACATATTGTATTAAGCCAATTTGATAACAACTTGATTACATGTGGGGGTAGCAAGTACAAGGGTCATCTATAATCTTGAAGGAATAAAATAAACTACATTTGCATGGGGGATAGGTACATCAACCAATAATGAGGTGGAAGCTCTAACTTTATATAGAGGCCTTTCAATTATGAAAAACAATGGGATTTGATGAGAAAAAGTGTTGAGAGACTTAACAGTAATCATAATATATTTACACCCTAAAAAACTACAAAAAATCTCAATTTGATCATCCTCGTCTAAAGAATCCTATCGAAAACTCAAGACTTTGATAGCATTGAGTTTTATCAAATCCTTCAAGGAAAAAATAGGCATTCTAAAGAGCTAGGAACACTCACAAAGGTCCAAGAGGATTTGAAATGCTCACAGAGGTCTAGGAGGATCTAGAGAAGATCAAAATTTGACTATCTCAAATGATCTCTAAAACTACATCAATGCGTAGAGCTCGGTGATATTTTTCCAACAACACAAAATTGCCTCAAACAAAGCTCATATGAAAAAGTTATGATCAGTCAAATTTCAAGTCAAACTAGGCAAAAGTCAAAGTCAAAGGTCAAATTCAAGGTGAAATGTGTCACCACTGCAAGGGTGACACATGGCATGATCATATGGTTGTATGGTGCTGACATGGCCACACCCTAGAGCACCATGTGGCACACCGTACATCCAACTAAGTAGGTGACTCAACATCCTATTATGGCTCACCTCCCATAACTACCCACATTTAAAATTTTATGGGTCCCTTATTTTTTGTTTTCTTTTCTGCCTAATTTCTACCCTACAAGGCATACATCCTTGCTTCACTAGGGAATTACAAGCTTAACTCATAATTATTTTGGTATCATGTCTATCATAGTTCTTTACTTCACATGTCAACCTAAACTCTGATCATCACACTCTGATAACTTCAACACATACACCACACTCCCTTCACGATACCCCATGGATTATTACATCAAACCCAACCTATCTTGTCTCCCTGAGTCTCTAAGACCTTCCAAACAACCACTTCCCCAAATGAAATCCCAAGATTGGAACCTTGACTTCCCGGTTTATCATTCTCCAATAAGTTTCCTCTATTGCTTTCGGGACTTGACACCTTTTCTAAGGTATCGAATGAATATTCCCTTAAATACCATTCTCGTCGAAATCCATTTCATGCCCCATCCTCTCGAACTCTGAAGCTAAAACTTTGATAGCCTCTCGAACCTTCCCGCGTGTACATCCCACACATTCCCTCAGGACAAAAGATAATTCTTCGTACCATATCTATCGCAGCTCAAATGTCTCCTCATCATTTAAAGCTCTCATAGTTGTGTTCTAAAATATTATAAAAAACGCATTTGGCATACCTTTCTAGAAAAGAGAATATTCTAGTTATACCTTCCGCTCAGGGTTTAGGTTCAACCTCACCCTTACTACCTCTAATGCCAAGACCTTAACGAGTCCAACCTCATCACATAATGTTTCCTATTGGTTGACGTGTTAGGTCCACACGATTTTCCACATATGAGGGAATATACCTTCGATACCCTTCCCCTCAGAGCTCAAATCAAACAGTGATCTGTCATCCTTCAAATGCACAATCCCAAAGATGGTCATATTTTAAACAAAAATTGGCACAACCTCTGATGCACGAATCCAGGCATCCATTAGCCTTAATGAGCTTTAATGACAGAGATAATGGACATTAAAAACAAAATTTACAACCATATTTAATAAGATTCTCGTACACATCCGAGTTATGGCATGCTTGTGTTAGATTGATATGTGTTATGAGCTATAAAAACACTAGTATTCAAACATAGCTTACACCGTAAGTTTGTGAAACATAGTTTGCAAAGCGTTTATTTTGTCTTGATCCCTGTATTTGTTGAGTGCTACTACACTATTACTGCAATCACTTGATTATGGGTAACCCATGTTAGTGCTACTACACTATTACTGCAATCACTTGATTATGGGTAACCCATGTTCTGTAGAATAAACAACCTTTCATTATTACAATTAATGCATTCTATTTAATTAAGTTGATAGTCATTTTAACGTGTTATTACAGGACAATTTGGTAATTCATCATGGTAATCCAGAACCCCAAGAGGTCTAAGAGATCGGTGTACTTCCAGGGTGTCGCAAGGCCTAAACCATCATCTCGACTAGTTGAAGCTTTAGTGACTGAAATTAATCATCACATTGGCGACGACCACTGCCTCGGCTATGAATAAATCTACAAGATATTCAATTCTACAGATTTCCCTGTGGATGATGAATATTTAGAAGTGTATCAGAATATCCTGAAAAGTGGTATCCACCTAGTAACTTCTCGATCACAACTCTTCTAATACAACAAGGCAACACAATGGTGCCTCATATAGTTTGACACCACTAAAACGAAAAATGTGAGAAAACAAGGGAAGCAAGAAACGTCTCTCAGAACTGAAGACATTGGATCTAGATATCATCTCCCCACCCCCACGTGTTCTCTAAATGAACCATTCTTAAAAGGTTTTTCCCAAGCAAGCAAAGGACCAACAAAGAATATGAAGTGTTGGTGGGTAGACGAAGACGAATCCCTTAAACAAGGTTAGAAATCAGTTCCTACCCACAAGCTCAAAACTCCCTACAAGTTGTTGGTAGCCATGCTCTCTCGCCTATATGGGTAAGAAAAGAACACACATTTCCAAACTAACTAGTTTCCTTTGGCACACACCATCGTCAGAACGGGAAAAATATTCCAGGTATGAAGAAACCATGTTTTTATATGTCGGCCTATGTGATTGATGTTATTTGTTCCTCTATACAGTTTCCTGACCTGGGGCAGAAATGGGACCGAAATCAACCTCCCATTCATGTATATTTCTCTCAATTATGGAGTTATTGTGTAACTCATCTCTATTATCTATATTGGAGTTGTGCTCCATGCTCACATTATTGTACATGGTGTGTACTTCTGTTTTATTATGATATCTTAATAATTTGGTACATAACATTTGGTATCAGAGCATCGATCCTAGGGTGTTTCATCTTCAAGTGAGTCATCTTGGAATTTTTTTATATCTTTATTATTTATTTATTTTTATTTTATTTTATTCTGGGATGCTTCAGACAAAGAAATTTGGAGGTAACTTAGAAGACATATCAGGATATTGCGGTAAACATTTCATCTTTTGGGTCATTATACTTTTGGAGATATAGCCTACAGAAGATAGGGTTTGTGACTAATCTTGAATTCAATTTTAAATGAATCATCTTGGGATTTTCGCTATAACTTCTTTTCTGGGAGATTTCAGACAATGAAATTTTGTGGAGACCGAAGAGATATATCCTAGTAAAGGTGATCCAAATTTCATCTTACGGTTCACAAAACGTTCAGATATATATTTCGTGGAAGACAAGGCTTGTGACTAATCATGAAATCAATTTTAAAAGAGTTAGCTTGGAATTTTCGATATAACTTTTTCTTACTGATGTTTCAAAATGTGAAATTTTCAATATACTAAGAAAACCTAGCTATTTTTTCCTTGTAAAAATTTCATAGTTTGTGTCCTTTTAATTTCTAAGCAAGAGTCTGTGGAAGTTAGGGTTATTTGACTAGTCCTATAACTAGTCTCAAACAGGTGTTCTGGGTAAAACAATCATATATTATTCAATGAGGATCCAAATTTAGTGCCACTAGTTGAATTTGCAAGAAGTTATGCCATATAGTTTTTGGTACAAATTTCAATATCAATTGTTAAATATTGGACTCATGGCATTCTGTACAATTTCGCTCTCTAGAAAAGGCCAAAAATCAGCAAGGTTTGAGAAAGTTACTATAAATTTTACTTGGCACATGAAATTTTGGTCAGACCTATGGAATTGTAGAGAATACATATCAGAGTACTCATAAGGTCCAAAATTTCATAAATACATCCGACGGAAGTTCGGCCAGAAGGATAGCCTCTAAATCAATTTTTTCAAAGTTATCTTCACTTAAGACTATCATAACTTTTGATTGGGATGTCTGATTGAGGTGATTCAAAACCATTGGAAAGAAAAAAACATAGAATATTATATTGGAAAAGGGATTTAACTATTTTACAACATTATTCTTAATATATTGAGGTTGTAAGTTGAGGGTTGGGGTTAGACCTCAATTAAGAATAATTGGCAATACCCCATTTTTATGGAGACGAAGATAAAGATGAAATCAATCCTATGGAATAGTTGAGGTTGGTAAAGGAATATGATAGGACTCCTTCAACAACAAGAAAATATTTTTTCAAGGAAGCTTAGAAGTGGTGGATGAGTATTGACAAGGGTACTAAATGGAACTCCACATGGGAAACATTTGAAAAACTCTTATCAAATAAATGGATCAACGATACAAAAATGGAGGAGATGCATAAAACTCAAGATGAGTTAAAAGAAGCAAAGGATGATATCAAGAAGAAGGGTGATGAGTTATCTAAGATACGAGACCTTAATGAAACACTCATTAAGGATTTAGAGGAATATAAGTTTAAGGGAACACTCTCATATTATGAAGTCCTATAGCAGTTGCCTCATGACGCTCCAAAGCGAGAGCTTGAACTTGAACAAGAAGAGTTCAAGAAGGAAACTTTAAACAAATTATAGAGGTTGCTTCAATGAGAACATGATACCAACATCACCAAAGAGCGGGAGAAGACCGAAAAATAAGAGCATCTTGAACAGAAAAGGCTTTAAGATGAGCAAGACTATGAAAAAATACAAGTTGAGGAGATGAACAAAAAATAACATGAGGGCATGACACATCAGGCTACACTACAAAAGAAGAAAGAAGAAGAAGCCAAAAGGTTGGTTGAAGAAGAAGAATCCAAGAGGCTAGAAGATGAAGCACAAGCCAAGAATTTGGCTGAAGAAGCAGAGGAAAAACAATTATCTGACAAGGTTGAAGCTAAGAAGAAAGCTATGAAGAGCTATCGAAGCAGAATTTAAGCCAGACACCGACCACTCCATCGACACCCAACCTAGGCATTGTGAACATACCTTCTCTAGAATACACTTCCATAAGCACCATGTAAGAAGACTCCTCCATCTCCTCCCAAGCCCTGAATTTTGAGGGCTCTGTAGTAGATATTGGAGAATACTACTTCGATAACAGAACGAGAAGCATCGAAAAAATATCGGTGAAGAGAAAGAGAGGAGAAGACATCGGTTCAAAGTCATCTGCAAGAAGGGTATTAGAATGGAAAGTAGGGCCTAACCCAGAAGAGAACACGGTCCAAGTAGCTTCAATGCTCAACAATTTTGCAAGGTTAATTCCTCGTTTTTCCTTGAGGTAACTAACGCCCTCAGCACTACCAAGAATGGAGTAGTCGAATTGTAGACAAAATTAAAAGGTGTAAAGGAAAAATATGCCATAGATGTCCAAGAAGATAAGAAAGAAGCTAAGGACCTCAATTTAGAGAAGATCAACAAATACCTACAAGCACAAAGATACCATATGAATGTATAATTTGAAAAGCAGATGCAAATCCAATGTGACACCCACATAAACGAGTTAGAGGTGGAAAAGAAAAAAATCAATGTTTCCCTAGAAAATACCAGAGTCTTGTCATGCACTTTGGAATCCATCAAGGCATAGGCACTGACATTAAGTGAAAAAATAGAGACAGAAAATAATGAACTCCTCGATCTGTTAATTAGCATACAGGTTGAGCGACATGAACAACTTTGATTGCAAAGCACATTGATAGAGAATCAAGAAAGGTATCAGGAAGTGAGTGAAGCCTACTCAGGTACTAGATGCTCTTTGACACTAGCATACCTCTCTTCATGAGTGCCCACTCCACCCAAGGAGTAGTTGCCGACACTTGCGCAAAACTATGGAAAGATGAAAATGATCTCATCGAAGAGGAAGGGGTATAGCCAATGCATTCCATCAATGAAACGACATTTGTTAGCGTAATAATATATGAGGTGGAAGACCACAAGAAAGCCAGCCAAGCGAGCATGCAAAATCTGAGCCAATTTGAAGAAAAATCAATTGAAGAACACCTGTTGAAACCCGCTTGGCTCACCCACAAAATCCAATCCTTTGTGAAGGACACATTATCAAGAAGTTTCCGCAAAAGTATGCAACATCAATTGAAGAACACCTGTTGAAACCCGCTTGGCTCACCCACAAAATCCAATCCTTTGTGAAGGACACATTATCAAGAAGTTTCCGCAAAAGTATGCAACAAATATTTGGTCTTGGAGAGATTGAAATCAAGAAAACTCGAGATCATATTAAACAATCATTCCATTTGGAAAGAATACCAAGATCAGCTATAGGAACAGGCCAGTTCATGATTACAAAATTCCATAGTTCCTTCCAGATGTTGCTTTCTTCGGTTATTGTAATCTAAATTTTGAATTTGGAATACAAAGAGTCCTCTTTTTGTGAATCGGACCTAATTTCATGATTGCCAAGGAGAATGGTTGTAAACAATCACCCCTCACTATAAAAAGAGGGCACTGTCCATTTGAAAGGGATTTTGGTTTTCGAAGATAGCAAGACAATCTTTCTACTGCAAGTTAATTTGAATTCGAGAGATAATTTTAAGTTGGAAATTATGGTATTGATGTGTATGAATCTGATTATTCCATTTATGCATCTCTCTTACTGTAGTTTGTGAATATTGGTTGATGAATTACTTTTGAATTAATGTTTACAGTTTGTAGTTACCATGATTTTCAAGATGAGTACAATGATAGCATAATGTTGTTAATTAATCAATTATTTGGTTCTAACCAGTTATTCTATTAAACTTATATATCACTTGTGTCATGAATTTATTCTATGCTAGTGATACACATTATTCACTGTATTCATTTATTTTTATAGTTTGCTCCTGATCAGGATAGGTTAGTATAGAATTAGTTTAGAAAATGCATCTTAGAATAATAATCAAACACTTTATCTTATTTTTAGTTAGTCGTATTTACTTCTTTTTATTTATTTTTAATTCATTTGAGAACCTTCAGTTCTGAGATTCATATTTTAGTTAGTTGGTAACCAGGCCAAAATATGGTCGGAAGCGCTACCTTAAACGATAGTGGGTCTAGTTGGGACCTTACATAGAGGGTTTTCCCTCTTCTGATTGAGCGGGTCATTCTGGAACATCAACAAAAATGTTGTTAGAAGGAGGGCCACATAACTGAATGGACACAAACGAAAATTTAAACCCTTCTCGTTCTTCCCTGCAAGGAATATTTTCCTCGATAATGATTCCTACCAAGTTCACTCTGAACATACCACCCTCCTTTCATAGTATGTTGTAAACATGTCATCTCAGGTCAGTTCTCACCGCACTTCCGCTCACCCTGAAGCATCCTTTTCTTCCCCTCAACCTCATGTGCTAACCATATCAGATATTGAATACATAGTCATACATTCGACCTAGCGAACCAACTGTGCCTTGACTAGACAACTTAGTAGACAGACCAGAAAACTACCCTTGGATTACTCTCTGCCTTGAAATCAGGAAGACCTTTTACATATAGATCCCCATTTCACCAACCTAAAATCATATCAAGAAAACCATTCGGTGGGGACCCTATAATATCATGTTCTTGAGGATACTTCTTATTTCCCCAAGGCTTCAAAATTTAATCTTGAATCATATTTACTAGCCGGTGGAGTAGGAGGTAGAGGACCCTCAACTCCCAAGTCACCCCCTCACATTCACAGAGGCAAGTCGGAGGACAAATCTGAAGAAAGAGATAGATATGAGTCTGAGCCCAAAGATAACCCCTATTAGATCATTGTATATCAACCTTTGAACATGGTTGGAGCGAACGCAAAAAAAAATCCTCCCCCTACCAACCCTGGTTATTTGCTGACGCGGTCGCTATGACAAGGATCCAACATGACATGCCAAGACACCCTAAGAAGTTCCTACCTAAATTCGACCCTCAAAAAAAAGATTCAATCAAGAACCATGTTAAGATGGAGCGAACGCAAAAAAAAATCCTCCCCCTACCAACCCTGGTTATTTGCTGACGCGGTCGCTATGACAAGGATCCAACATGACATGCCAAGACACCCTAAGAAGTTCCTACCTAAATTCGACCCTCAAAAAAAAGATTCAATCAAGAACCATGTTAAGAAATTCTTGCTGGCCATTAGCCTACAGGGCATTCGACATGAAGACATCATCTACCATTTGTTCCCCCCTACGTTTGAAAAGAAAGTGTCAATGTGGTATTTCTCTCTAAAATAAGCCTCCATTCCTAACTGGAGAACTTTTGAAACCTCTTTCCTCCGGAAGTTCGGGGAAAACAAAACACCGACTACCCAAGTTCTAGAACTCTCAAGAGCCAGGATGGATTCAAAAGAGTTAGTTACCGATTACAATCAACGTTTCCTTACTTTACTAAAATTAATCCCAGGGGCCTCAAAACTTGTTGAAGATTTAACTATTGAATTCTACACCTGTGGTTTTCCCATGTTGATGGCCATGTGTGTAAAAAAACTCTGAGAAAGGCACTCTAGAAGAAACTTTCCAAGAAGCCCTTAAGTTTGAGAAAAATATCTTGATTTTACAAGGTAGTTCTATCTTATAACCATCTAAGGATAAGGGTAAAGGTAAAGTTTTGGCATCTAAACCCAGTGAAGATAAGAAGCCTTCTGATTCGAGATATGGAATCTCTTCAAAGAATCATTAAGAAGCTATCCAATGACCTGACTAACCTGAAAAGGGATAGTGGAGAGGGATCTTCTAACCGGAAAAAATTCTTTAAGTTTCCCCCAAAGAAAGATAAGAACACTCCACCAACCAACAAAACCACCCCTTCTCAAATGGAAGGAATTGACATGGAGGATATTGTCCAGGCCCTTCAAACCCGGGAAAAAGAGAATATGACTGAAATTGTTGATGAAGGAGAAGAAAGCTAGGAACCGCAAGAACAACCTCAAGAATCTAACGATACTATAAAACACCAGTTAAACGCATTCTGGGACATTGCTTTTGGTGAAGATGAAGAAGAACTTGAAGAAGTGCATATCTCACAAAACACCGTAACCACTAGGAGTGTCAGTAAGAAGGTTTTCGATGACACCCCTAACACCACAAATTCCACTTCTCCCACTACCTCCACTCCTAAATAATCATCTTCTTCAAACAATCCTACCCCCAATTCCTCGAAAACCACACCTTCCAACCCCAAGATGATAGCTCAAACACTGAAACCCATTATTTCGCCCACACCCCTGGTCAAGCTCAAATATGACTTCCTGGAAGATCTGAAAAAGACTAAATCTAACATTTCTTTGTTTGAACTCATGAAGATTCCACAAATCCAAGAAATTTTTATCAAAACTCTCTAAGGAAAAACTTCCTCTAGCACAAAGGAAGCAAATACATGAGCCAAAAAGGGGACTGCCAAGGTAAATTCTGCTAACAATAGTACTCCATCTAAAATTCAAGTTGCGTCTAATGATTCCTTGACTGGTCAAAGTGATCCAGGAGGATATTGATGTCCACCCACCTATTCCAATTGACTCAAAACATTTTTTTGGCAATTTACTATTTTTAGCAGTTTTTTGGGTCATAAATTTATGGGGCCATTTTGAGGGACTAAACGACAATTTTTCACGATGGGGAA
>CBVK0101449420.1:0-13744 GCA_900067695.1 Picea abies
AAACACTAGTTCAGGCGTAAGCCCCTTTGGTGTTAGCCCCTCCTTCATACGACCCTAGGTCATGTCCTTGTGATAATGTGTGATTGAAGATGTGGAAAGAGTGGTTTCAAACTAACCCTCTTTTCGCCCCATAATACTCCTCATTCTTCCACGTATCCATTTGTGAATACCATGGTTCTAATTGCGGCCTGCTCAAGGAAAATTAACGCTCGAGCATGTCTTGGCCCCACAATCCTTCCCATCTGTTGATTTCTCTCTTTCGGCGATGATCCATGATCAACGAATTCTATAGAATCCCCTTTATTCACATCTGTCCTTGGGCTATGACCCTTAAAGTCTACGCAACTACTATACCCGATATCGTATGGGATCATTGGTCTCGCGATCTTGATGATCTTGTCTTAACCGACAACTCAGTTCTGCGCCTTTCACATTTACAGACCATATTTGCCCCTTATTGATCAATAATCGATATCACCTTCGTGATTCTGAGCTTCGCGCATTTGAAATCCCAAACCTCGCTACTCTTCGTACTCTAATCTTCCAGAGTTAATGATATGTTGTCAGCTGTCTCCCTGAACCTACGGTGAGGATCTCCTCCGCTTTTCTTCCATAGTTCTATATATGCTACCACGTGTCCACCTTCACATCGACGACTCTCATCCTTTCAGATTTCTAGGCTTCAGAAATCTCAAATGTCAAACCTAACCTTCCTCTAATGACTTCAATCTGGAGGCTATAATCCACTGACGCGTGACCTCCTTGGATCAATGATGAAGTTTTACTTTGGGACTTTACCCGGAGTACATGGATTTTCTCCACAACTCCTTTGCATATGACATCTATAAATCACTCAAGAACTTTACCCGGAGTGCTCATATCTTCTCCACGTCTCCTCTCCTAGTTCGACGACTCAAATTGACTTCAGGTGATATGATGGCTCGGATCTGCTTCGGCTCTTCAGGCATTGCGAATCTTAAATCTCAACTTAGAGGTTCAATACAATTTTCTTGGAGCTTGTGATTTATTGACAAGTGTCCCCTCATAGAACGATGACTCTTGGCTCTTCAGTTATTTGCGCTTCAGGAGTTTGAATTCTCAAACTTGCATCCTCCTGAACTCATTATATCTGATGGTCTAGATTCTCTTGGCCGATCCAATGCTTGAGATTTCCTTCAGATGATATAATGAATCATATATCCTTCGAATGATTGAATGGTTGATATTATACTTCAGTTCTCCAACTCTTTGGCCTTTGACAATCTCAATCCTCAAGCTTTGACCAGTCTCCCTGTGTACAGAAGGGTTAAAACCTGTGCACTTCACCTTGATCAGATGATTGTCAACCCTCATCCTCAAGCTTTGACCAGTCTCCCTGTGTACACAAGGGTTAAAACCTGTGCACTTCACCTTGATCAGATGATTGTCAACCCTCTGTGTTAAGATACAACATTGGAGATGTGTTCTTCTTCTCTGCACTTCCTCTTTTTACTGTATGTTGATCTGACGGTCTAGACTCCTACTTACAACCAAATCTGATGGTTGTTGTTTCTCCTCCTCCTGAGCTTTCAACTTCTTCTATCTTTTGAAGATTTAGTCTACATTCAAAGGTTTTGGCCTTTGAACTTTCTCCTGCGAACCAGACTATCTTGGGTCTCGCTTAGGCTCTTGCAAGTGTTACCTCTTCTGAGATTTTGGACTTAGAATAATTCCTTCACTCATGCATTCCTTGCGTTATCCCTTATGATCTTGATCTTATCGAATATTCTAATCTCTCATGCACTCTTTGCACTTCTGGGATTTCGTTAAACTCATATACGAAGGATTTCTTGACAATAAATTCCTCTTGTCCTCCTAGCATTGTCCTGGCTCAATGCACACTTTGCAGAGCTTCTCCTTACAGAGTGTTCAGTAACTTTATTTCTCCCCAAACTCAATATAGAGTTCCTTTTGTGCACTTTTGCACTCCCTCGATGCTCTCCTGGCAGAGATCTATAGAGTTCTCAGTAACTCTTCTTCAATGTGCTTCTTCTGCACAGTCTTGAGTCTAAGGTATTCGGTAGCCTTGAGGTCCCTCTTGAGTTTTTGATTGCTCTGGTGCACCCTCCTGGCACATTCTTTTCTAATTATGCAGAATTCAAATGCGCACTCCTTGTGTTGGCTACAAAACCTCAAATATTTTGTTATGCAGTCCTTGCACAACCTAAAGAATCCAAAACCACATTATAAAACTCAATGAAGATAAAATAAATCTATCTCCTACTACAGATGAAACTTATCACACATCCACATCATTCATTCATGAAAATACATAAACACACGATATGTAGGAAAAACTTCTTTTCCATTATCTCTATGTGTCTATACAGATGTTTACAAAAAATGGACTGCAACAGAGTCTTGGTTCTCTCAAGATCTCCTATCGTAACTCTATCTCGAGTTTTGCTTCTGCTATTAGACCTCTCTCGAGTTCTTCTTCTCCTATACGAACTCTCTGAATCCTCCTAAATATCCTTATGAAATCTAATACGATATCTCTTTACAAAAGAGGGACTCTACGAGCTTGTCCTCTCTCACCTAACCCCATATATTACATTGAAGTTTCATAAATGTCCATCGAGTCTAAATTGAACCTAGATCCATCAACCTGTCAACGATTAAAGGAGACCTTATCTTTTTCTTGTTCATAGATATGGCTTGGTTTTCACTCAATCTTACAACATGAACCCATATAGGATTATATTTCAAATTTAAAAATGGGAGGGTCAATGCCTCTCCTTCTCTGAAATGTGCGTTGATGTGCTGGAATGTTGGTGCATTACTGAGGTGGAGTGATGATATTGCATCATACTCCACTTCTAGGAAAATTGTGAGCTCTTTCTCATGAGCTCCTCTTCTCCTGTGTTGAAATCCTCCTGGATCCCAAACTTTTCATGAGCTCCTCTTCTCCTGTGTTGAAATCCTCCTGGATCCCAAACTTTTTCTTGGAGTTTCCCTCTTGCTCCTCTCCAGCTATGATGTTGTTGTTGTTGCTTTTTCTATTTATCCCCTGCTTCTATGGTAGGATCTCTTTTGTTCAGCTCCCATTTGTTGACTTCTTCTTGCATTGACCTCAACATCAGCTTCCTGTTCTCTTCTATCACCCTGTCTAGCTACTCTAGTGGTTGGCTCTTCTTATGCAGTCTTCTCGGCTGAAACTCTTCCTTATCAGTGGGTAGATCATCTTGACCCCCCATTTCATTTTCTTCTCTTGTGG
The DNA here is from genome assembly GCA_900067695.1 of Picea abies. Classification (NCBI taxonomy): domain Eukaryota; kingdom Viridiplantae; phylum Streptophyta; class Pinopsida; order Pinales; family Pinaceae; genus Picea; species Picea abies. The sequence continues at coordinate 3,257 of CBVK0101449420.1, forward strand.
AATTATATTTTCACTCTGTTGTCTCATCATTGATATGCTTCTCAGTTTTCTCCTCTGATAGATTAGCTTTTGTCATCCCCTCTTGTGTTGGTATATCTCCAACTCCCTCCAACCATTCCCTTGGTTGGTATGCTCCTCCATATACTTCCAACTTGACCTATCGTATGTGCAATGTTTTCACCATTACTCTTCTTTCTAGGGATTCCAATTATTCATACAAATTAGAAAAATCCATTTTGTCTGTTTCCTCCTCTGCTATAGGCTTCAATGCTACATTCATCTCATGTTCAGCTTCCTCGCTGAAATTTTTGAGCAATTATGTTGAATTCTCTTCTCCTTCTGCTGGGGTAGACATCTTTGAGCAATTATGTTGAATTCTCTTCTCCTTCTGCTGGGGTAGACATCAGTGTCTACTCCATTTCTTCCTCTTTGACATTTTTTGTTGGTTGTCCTCCCTCTTCTGCTACACTTTCATCATGTGCACTGGCCTTCACTTGGCTATGTGGTAGGAATTCTTTGATCCCTCCAATAATTAGAATGTTGCTTTGATCCTCCTCTTTGATGGTGGAGGTTTACAACTTCTTATCATGTTCATTCACATGGTCTGAAAATCCACATGAATCTTCATCTATCAAAACTCCTTGTTGACCTGAACCCACTTTTGAGCTCCTGAGACTTTCTGACAGTCTCATTTATTTCTCCCTGCCCACCTAGCAATTTCAACTTTCAACACTACTCCCCTAACAATATTTGAGACCTTCCATTGATATATTTCCATTTCCTACTTGAAAACTTGAAAGTCCATTTCTTCCCTCCTGGCATTTTATGAGATATTCATATGATTTCACCTCCTCCTCATCAATGAGGTGTCTCCCAATTTCTAGTTCATATATGTGAATCTGTTCCTCCTCTAATTCCCTCAGCCACCTTCTCAACTCTTGTTGTTTATTTCTAGACAACAATTTTTGAACAAGCCATTTTACCTTCCTATTCAGAGGACATTCATACCTCTAGTATACCTTTGCCTCCTGCTGCATCCTCAATGTTGGTTGTTCCATCCTTTCTCTTATCTCATTGAGTTCCAGATCCATCTCTGGATTGCATTTCTTATTGTGGCTTTCTCTTATACCATGCTCATGGCCTTCAATATCCATTTCTACATTCTACCTGCCCTCTTGGAAAGCCTGTGGATTACTCTACACTTGAGAGCATCTAGATATTCTCTTACATCTCACCTGGATATTTAAATTTTTGTTGTTGTGCTCATGCAACAACCTCCTCACAGAGCATTAGTACCCTGGTTCCTTCACCTGTTGATTATAGGAAAATTCTTGTTTGTGATACCACCTGATGTTATTAGGTCATCTCCTTTCACCATCTCCCTTGTCTGTTATCTACAAACAAAATAACGACCTCCCCATCTTTCTCTTTTGCCTGAAATCTACAGACGAAAATTCAATCTCTGATATCACTTGATGCAGCTCCCCTACCCTCCTAGGGTTATGTGATCTCTCAATATAGGATATTTCTAACTACAAAGTAAAAAAGACTCCTTGGGTTCCTCTTTGAACCCAAATAAAATATACATAGGTCCCTTTTTGCTTCTGTGTGTAGGTATGTCAGACCCGCAAGATAATTTCCTCGCGCTCCCAAAACACTAGTTAGGCGTAAACCCTTTTGGTGTTAGCCCCTCCTTCATATGACCCTAGGTCATTTCCTTGTGGTAATGTGCAATTGCGGGCACAAAAAGAGTGGTTTCAAACCAACTTGAGTTTTGCCCCGTAATCCTGCTCGTGTTGCCACGTATCTATTTTTGAATACCGTGGTTCAAATTGTGGCGTACTCAAGGAAAATTAACGTCTGAGAATGTCTTGGCCCCACAATATTTCCCATCCATCAATTTCTCTCTTTCGGTAATGATCTATGATCAACAATTTCTATCGAATCGCCTTTCTTCACATGTGTCCTCAGGCTATGACCTTTAAATTCTGTGCAACTCCTATCCCTGATATGCTACGGGATCGTTGATTCCGATATTAATGATCTTGTCTGAATTGATGACTCAAATATGTGCCTTTCACATCTATGGACCATATCTATCCCTTCTCGATCAACGGTCGATATCACCTTCGTGATTCTGGGCTTCAGACGTTTGAAATCTCAAACCTCGCTACTCTCCGTACTCCAATCTTCGAGAGTTAATGATCTATTTCCAGCTGTCTCCCTAAACCTATGGTCAGGATCTCTTCCGCTTTTCTTCCAGAGTTCTAGATCTTTTGCCACATGTCCACCTTCACATCGACAACTCTCGTCATTTCAGATTTTCGGGCTTTGGAAATCTCAAATGTCAAACCTTGCCTTCCTCCAATGAATTCTATCCGGAGGCTATAATCCATTAATGTGTGTCCGCCTTGGATCAACGACTAAGGTTTACTTCAGGACTTTACCCAGAGTACATGGATTTTCTCCACGTCTCCCCTGCATTTCAGGACTTTACCCAGAGTACATGGATTTTCTCCACGTCTCCCCTGCATTTGAAGACTATAAATCACTCCAGAACTTTACCCGAAGTGCTCAGATATTCACCACGTTTCCTCTCATGGTCCGATGACTCAGATTCACTTCAGGTGATTTGAAGGCTCGAATCTGCTTTGGCTCTACAGGCTTCACAAATCTCAAATCTCAACTTAGAAGTTCAATACAATTTTCCTAGAGCTCACAATCTATTGACAAGTGTCCCCTCGCAGATCAATGGCTCTCAGCTCTTTTGCTATTCCTTCTTCGGGAGTTTCAAGTCTCAAACTTGCCTCCTCCTGAACTCAGGATATCTGACAATCTAGATTCTCTTGGCCATTCTGATGCCTGATATTTCCTTCATACGATCTAACAAATCAGATCTCCTTCGACTGATCAAATGGTTGAGATTATACTTCGGATCTCCGGATCTTCGGCCTTCAAAAATCTCAATCCTCAAGCTTTGACCAGTCTCCCTGTGTACACAAGGGTTATAACCCATGCAATTCACCTTGATTAGATGACTATCGACCCTCTGTGCTCAGATCTAATGCTAAAGATCTTTTCTTCTTCTTTTCACTTCCTCTGTTCATTGGACATTGATCTAATGGTCTAGACTCCTCCTTATAACCAAATATGATGGTTGTTGTAGCTCCTCCTCTTGATCTTTTGACCACTTATGTCTTTTGAAGATTTAGTCCATATTCAAAGGTTTTGGACTTTGAACCTTCTCCTGTGAACCAGAGTATCTTGGTTCTCGCTTATGCTCTTGCAAGCATTATTTCTTCTAAGCTTTTGGACTTAGAATAAATCTGCCACTCACGCATTTCTTGCGTTATCCCTTCTGAGCTTGATCTCCTTGAATATTGTGATCTCCCACACACTCTTTGTGCTTCTGGGATTTCGTTAAACTCGGATCCAAAGGATTTCTTGACAAGAAATTATTCTCATCCTCCTGGTGTTCTCCTAGCTCGATGCACACTTTGTAGAGATTATCCTTACATAGTGTTCAATAACTATGTTTCTCCCCTAACTCAACACAGAGTTCCTTCTGTGCACTTTTGCACTTGCTCGATGCCCTCTTGGTAGAGATCTACAGAGCTATGAGTAACTCTGCTTCTCTGTGCTTCTTCTGCACAGTCTCCCCTCTAAGGTATTCAGTAGCCTTGAGGTTCCTTTTGAGTTTTGTGATCGCTCTGGTGCACCCTCCTAGAACTTTCTTTTCTAATTTCGTAGAATTTAGATGCACACTCCTTGTGCTGGCTACAAAAATTCAAATTTTATGTTGTGCACTCCTTGCACAGTCTAAAGAATCCAGAACAAAATTATAAAACTCAATGAAGATAAAATAAATCTATGTCCTACTATGAATCAAACTTATCATACATCCACAACATTCATTCATGAAAATACACACACACACAATATGCAGGAAAAACTGCTTTTCTATTATCCTTATGTGTCTATACAGATGTTTACAAAAAATGGACTGCAACAGAGTCCCAGTTCTCTCAAGATCTCTTATCCTAACTCTATCTCGAGTTCTGCTTCTGCTATCAGACCTCTCTCGATTTCTTCTTCTCCTATCCGACCTCTCTGAATCCTCCTAAATATCCTTATGAAATCTGATACAAGATCTATTTGCAAAAGATGGTTCTACGAGCTTGTCCTCTCTCACCTAACCTCATCTATTACATTGAAGTTTCATAAATGGCCATCTAGTCTAAATTGAACCTAGATCCATCAAGTTGTCAGCCATTAAAGGTGACCTTATCTTCTACCTATTCAGAGATATGGCTTGGTTTTCACTCAAGATTACAACATGAATCCATATAGGATTATATTTCAAATTTAAAAATGGGAGGGTCAATGCCTCTCCTTCTTTGAAATGCGCACTGATGTGATGGAATGCTGGTGCTTTATTGAGGTGGAGTGATGCTCCTGCATCAGTTAACACTGAATCCCTCGCTAAGGTGGGCTACAAAAATTATCATTGCCCCCCTCTCGACCCCCCTGGCGATAGTTGTGGGGGGTAAAACCCCCCCACACCCCCATGTCAGGGAATGGGGTCCAAGCACGGATGAAACAAACCTCTAAATCAGGAATATAATTAGGATCCACAACCAACAAGGAATCGAGGGGAGGGGGATATCTTGCAGGGGCTAGTCGACCCACCGACTAGACCCACCAGTCAAATAGCCAAGTTGACTTTAGTAGTAAGTTAGCAAAGTCGTTCAAACATTCAAATAGAGTCGACCGACCGAATAGTTAGGAAATGTAACTGACTAGTAACTGTACATCATACACACACACACACACACACACACACACAGACGTGATTATGTAATGGAAATATAGAGGTTGTTAGAGTATAATAAAATTCATTGATGTTTCCCTCACCACTTGTGTATGTCTATATGTTATTTTATATGATGTTGTAGTGTGTATTTATCTGTGTAAGGATGTACCGATAACCTTCTCGTACTTTTCGTTAGACTACAACACCATTGCAAATGTGGCCCCTTTATTAGGTTGGTCATTATTACATATACTTTTAACCTATATATGCCTCCCTTGGGGTCATATCATTTACATTTAACCCCATATATGAGGTCCTTGAGTCATAACAATAAATCCCTTGGGTTTTTACCTTAAACAAACCCCTTCTAACTTTTCATGTGCCTCTCTAAATGGAACATTGAATGATACAATACCACCATAACTGTTTCAATCTCATTAAAAGAACATTAAATGATATGAGACTGCCTGAACTAATTCAACCTCATTGGCTAGACGAACTGGAATATGAACTTGTAAGTCCCCGAAAATTGTGGTTAATCCTTTTCAAACATACAAACAATATCAATCATCTCTCTACACCACCATTGAATGCTAGCCTTGTAAATCTCCTTTGATGTAATAAAATGTACAAATGAAAAGTATTCTAAACATCACAAGTTGAGAAAGTCATAGTTCACACTACAAAATTAATTAGCATAAAACTATGAGTGCATAGCATATTATAACTTACATTATAGAAAAATAATCATGTAATTGACATACACAATCTTAGAAGGTTTATATGGTCATGTGATTTCAACCCCAACAAATGTTCTTCTCTAATGTAGAGACATTGTAGTCTTGACCTGTATAAAGAAGGAATCTTCACACCCAATATAATGCCCTTCACCAAAGAAAGATCCTCTCTTTTCAAAATCCATGGGACTTTGCCTTCTTTGAAAGACCAAGAGGGAGAGACCTCTCTTCTAGTTCTTTTATTGTCCAATGTTTCTTTTTAGCATTTGAAGAAATAAGATCTCTTCTAATGCCGAATTTGTCACTTCAATGATATATACCTCCATAAAGAATATAATATGTTTTTTAATATATTCTTGAGATCTATTAAGTGGGAATATTAACATGCTCCAAATATGGAATCGCATAAAATATAGATTTCCTTTTCATCTCAATGTGTATTTTCTCAACATAGGTGTCAAAAAATTTAGGATCATCAAACATAGGTTTCCCATTTGAATTGAAGAATTCTATAATTTCCTTCTCCTTCTCTGTGTCATATGCCCTAATCCAGTATGTCGATGACAATATTTTAGGTCTTTGGGTTATCTTTGGTTTACCATTGAAATAAAATTCTACTCTTCTATAAGGGTGGTCTTCTAGAAGGAATGCCCTTAAGGAATCATATAGTGAATTTCTGAGGTGGATAGAGTACCTAGTCTTTATAGAATGATTGCAACATTACAACCACAATTCCCTTTTTTGACAAAACCTATGATGTTATTGTATATGAAAAACATTAGCACCACAAAAAAAAGTAACACACAATTAAGTATATTAAATTACATTATAGATATAAACAAATAAATCAACATAGTTACCGAAACTAACTCATAATCTTAGATCATCATGCATGATGTATGCACATATGCCATGCAATGTAAAAGCACTCTTTATTTGTATGGGTCTTAATACATCATATACATATATTCCTTACCATACTTGCTTCAATTGATTGATAAATTGTTGGAAGTAGACATCCATTATCTTCACTTGTTGTATTGTACTTAGGGCTATAATATGAAACATAAGATGTTGATCTTTATGAAAAACCATGAAGATATATTGTTAATGATCGCTACCACTATCCAAATAAATAATTGGTGATTCAGAGGAAATACAAGTTAACTCTATCCATAACTATACTAAATTAAAAGCTTAGTACTTCATACTTAAATTTATCATACCATATATCCTCTATATTCTTATTGAATCTACAAATACCTACATAACCCCTCACTCACTTCCATGTAATTCATGCGTCCCCTACAATAAATCCTTGAGATGCCTTGTCCTTGATTTTTACAATTAATTTGTAACTAATAGTTTACTATTTTTTTATTATGTTCATTGGAAACTAAGTCATCTTAATAAACTATAAATATATAACAATTTTTTAAATTATTATTTATTTTTAAATTTACAAAAGTATGGAAATTAAATTTAATCAATTTATTTGTTAAAGAAAAAAGTTATTTTATTATTCTTTAACAAAGTTAAACCTATTTTAATATTTATATTCAATATAGATAAAACATATAATAATAATAATAATCTATTTTTAAGGTCACGGCCAAGTCGCTTAACGATTTGACTGGTAAAATCTACGAAGGTATACATACCCTACCCCCTTTGGATTTGAACCTGTGACCTCTTAAGAGTAAACACATGTTCTTAACCATTAGGCCTACTCAGACTGTAAGAAGATGATACTCTATGCACTCCAATAACACCCATAATAGTGTGGTAAGACTTGTGGACATAGTCGTTGTATTCTCTCTCTACATCAATACATCAACAATTGCAAACTCAATCCAATTTAGTGGTGTCCTTTCACTGATGATGAGCCACAAGTGTTGCAAGCCGCATGCAAGAACCTCCTACTCGACATTTATCCACCATGTTAGTTGGCATGGTTGCGATGACATCAACTAGTGGACACATGGCAGATGAAACCCCTGGGCTCAATCGCATCACTAAATTTCCAACCAATTCTAAAGAAAATATTTATCTCTAGCAAAGAAATTGAGTAGTATGGGTATGGCTAGTAGTCTAGATCGAATACCATATGTCCCAAAGGGACATAATAATCTCTAGTTAAAATAATAACAATGACCTTTTAATTATAGACATATTAACAATGCACACATTACAAATCTTTTTCAACGCTATATTTATTTATTATAAATGGATACTTTTCGTATTAATAATAGAAAGAGGGGGTTGTGACCATCTATCCAACCTTTTAATACAAACAAAAAAGAAGATCAACAGTTCAAAATTATCCTTGGAGATCATAAAACTAGCCAAGGGTTGATAGCTAATTTCTGACTGCTCTATGTTCAAAAAAATGTTGCAACTATTAACTAAGGAAAAGTCTTAAAAAACATAAAGATAATCAAACAGTTTGGTTGTCAAGCCCCAGTTGGGATGATTTATTTCTACCCGCTACTGAAGATAGAAGAGAGGGTTTTGTACTCTTGGCCCGTTCCATTTGCTACTCCGCAATGTCCTCTTCCATGGTCATTGCTTGGTCATGCTCAAAAGAACTAGTTGAAGTTGCAGTTGTCCTCAACTTGTCAAATCTAGGCTATTGCTCAAATTCCAAGTACTTTATTTTCTCTTGAAGTTCCTTGATCATGTCTTCCTCCTCCTCCAACTTCTATCTATTACTCTCTTCCCCAACCTATAGAAGAATATTTTTCCCTTTGTGTTTTTCCAACTAGGATTTCATCTAGATCAATTGCCTTCAGGTCACCTTTAAATCCTTTGCATAATTCTATTCCCGATCATTTTTCTAGGTTTCCCATCTTCTTATTGCTAAATCCAAAGTTTATTTACTATCTTTGATGTGTTGTTCACACCTCTAGATTGAATCTCAAAGAGTAGAGTGCTCACAAAACACACATATATTTGGATGGTCGTGGATATAATTTCACAATTTATAGAGATAAATTCCAAAACAAAGGCCCTATACTTCTCAAATTGTTTTAAACAACGCATAATAGAGAGAGTCCCCTAAAAATTTTCAGATTGGGAACATTGATGGACAACCTGCTACTAATACTAAAATCCATACTTATTTCCACTATTTATCCAGGATTAAAGTGGAAGGTTGGCTTTAATGGTGTAAGCCCAAAAAGTATGAAACAACACGAGAGACCCTAAAGACATGAAGAGGTGAAAAAATATATCTACAAACGAGACTTATGGCCGCAAGGCATTATGTGAATTATGACCCCTACCATCAAATGTCCACAATGCTTTCAAAAAACACTAAAAATGAACATAGTCTAAGTTTGAAAGAGTTTCCTGGTGGCATTGCTTTCCAAACACATGAATAAAGCTCCATTAAAGCAAGATGAGATAGGAACTCAAGTCTCCCATCCGAAGGCTATACAAAGATTTCTAGGTATTGCGTCAAATCCCGAACATAAACCCACATGCTCTGCACCATCCCATCCTACCATAATTAATGAAGGTGAGAGCCCTCAAGAATGTTTGAGTAACATAGTGGACAACCCCAAGGAACAAACACAAATGCATGTTCATCTGGCTTTTCTACTTGTCTTGGCATATTAATTTGATCATCAAGGAGGTTAAGTGGATAAAAAAACTCAAGGGAGATTGTGAAATTCCTCAACCCCCCTACCCCATTTTTCCAAAGAATTCCAAAATCTAGGTTGTAAGCTTTGTTGGCCTTAAAATCCACCTTAGTGTTTAGCTCTCTCAAGGAGTGGTAAAAACTGACGCTTTTGAATCCTTCTATTAGATTTTGAATGCAATGAATCAACCTATTCATACGAGTTTCATTTGGAAGAGTTTTAATTACCATGTGTCTAATGACAACCATCGAATCCCCAATTACAAATGCAATTTTATTTTTTTATGTTTTGACTCTTTATCCATCCCTACTATTGGGAGGGAAAGATAACTTGTTATCATAAATCTTTGTATTGTTTGTTATTTCTCTAATTTTTTTTAGTAAATAAAGTTTCTTGCTTTTGAGGATCAAATGTAGTTCCACATCCATCCCTACATTTTATTTTTATTTTTGCTAAATATAACATATAATAAATAAATAAATAAACAATAATTTGTGCAAATCTTCCCTTGGATTTGATGCAATTTACTTTAGATAAATATGAAGAGGATCAAAAATCTCTTCCAAATAATATAAGAATACAATAGCTTTGAATAGATGTAATGAGAGGACAAACTCTCTAATGACGATATCAAAATCTCTTAACAATATTCTTACGTAATGTGTTCTTGATTTATATGTGAGGTATCTTTTCGTGAAGATGACTTTTATTAAAAATGCTTAAAATTAGAGTTTATTTTAAATAATTTTTCTTTGTCTTTTTAAATAAATTTTTTAGTCTAAGATAAGTAAAGTGTTTTTCTCCTTTTTCTTTTTCGGAAGATGTTAAAGTAATTTGGCATAGTTTTGGTTTTATGGTATAGATTAAGATTAAAAGTTATTAGAAAGCATATGATTTTATTGGAGGTAACTTAGTGATCACAACAAGGGAAATTTACTTTTCTGCAAATATTATTTAGGTTGAAATTGCTTTTTGATCCCGACTAAGATCTTAAATTTGTTGATGATTGCAGCTATGTGAGACATTCTCCAGCTTACAAACCTGTGAGATGTTGACCATCGTAGCTATGTGAGACTTTTCCAGCTTACAAACCTGAGAGAAAGCCCCTGAGAAGGGTGTGTGGTTCCTATCCGATATAGAGCTAGAACGTAGAGATGACCTCCTCCATTCAGAGAGTTGAGAAGAACTCCAGATGATTCTCTTGTGAGAAAGGCGATTTGCAGTGTTGGACGTGCCTGTGGCTAAGCACAAGGTGAACGTGTGAAATCCGAAAGTGCTGGGTGCATCGTCATGA
>CBVK0101449426.1:0-13701 GCA_900067695.1 Picea abies
CATTAAGTCATCCATCCTTGGCAAAGGAAATATGTACCTGATGGTGATTTTGTTTATGGATATTGAATATGTACACATTCTCCATCCTCCATCTTTTTTCGGACTCAACACAGTTGGTACTACACATGGAATCAATCTCTCTCTAACCAAACCTTTTTCCATCAAATCTTGGAATTGTCTCTTTACCCCCTCATTCTCTTAAGGTGTTAATCTGTATGTTTCTTTGTTCGACAAACTTTCTCCTGGTATTAAATCAATGTGATGGATGATACTCTTGATAAGTGGAAATGAGCTAGGTAACTCATCCACTACTATGTCTGCAAAATTTTGTAACAGCTCCTGAATTTCTTCAGGCAGATCCTCCATAATAGTACTTGTAAGGATAACTCTTGGTTTCCTCACTACATCAAACTACATCTCCTGTTCCTTCTTAAGTTCACTCAAGAGTTCCTTCCCACTCATGAGAAGTATACTTTTTTTGTGTTCTTCCTTTACTTTCTTCTCCTCTATTGCCAGTAATATGTGTGTCCTACCATTCTTCTCCAAGGTATAAGCATTTTTTTCTCCCATCATGAATGACATTTCTATCAAACTGCCATGGTATCCCCAACAAAACATGACATACATCCATGGGAATCACATCACACAAAATATCATCTCTATATCCTCCTATATTAAATTCAAGTAGGCATTGTTTAGTTACAATTACCTGGTGTCCTTTCTGCAACCATGATATTCAATACATACTTGGATGTGCAGCTGTCTCCAACTCCAATTTCTCCATCATCTTTGTGGATACTAAGTTATTAGTGCTCCCACTATCAATTATCACCTTTCATACTCTATCCTTAGTCTTGCAAGATGTTCTAAACAAATTGTTCCTCTGCACTGGTTTTTCAACCTCTGGCTCTGGCTTCAAGAGAACCTTCTTCATCATTAAATATTTTCCATGTTCTACACCTTCTACTTCAACATTTCTCTTCTTCACTTCTGAAATGTGAGATTCACCTCCTTCTTTCCTTCTCTTGGGGAATTCCCAAGGAATTTGTCCTATCTTTCCATAGGAATAACACTTCACTTCTCCTCCTCTACCTCTTCCTCTTCCTCGAGGAAAAGAATTTCTTCCACCACTCTGTCTCCCTTGAGAAATTCCTCCTCTTTCTGAGTGACTATGTGGTTTTTCAGTCCTACCCTTGGGCTTCTCTGCCTTTTCATGGACAATTCCCTTACCTATGTTTAGAATGCTACCTCAACTTCATTGATTCTTCCTTTTGGCCAAATTCTCTTCCTCCTTAAGTTCCATATGATAATCATCCTCCACTGTCCTTACTATCATCATGTTGATTTCATCTTGGATTTCATATCTCAGGCCATTGATATACCTAGAAACCTTTTCATCATATTTTTCTCTCTGTCCAACCCTGATGTTCATCTTGTAAAACTCCTTTGTGTACTCTTTCATTGTTGTTCCCTTTTGTCTCAGGTTCTGCATCTTCCTAAATAGATTTATCTGATAGTCCCTGGGTATGAATTTATCTTTCAACTTGGCTACCATTCTAACCCAAATCTTAATCTTTTGTTTTCCTTTGCTTCTTCTATCATCCTACAACTCATGCCACCACAGTGTTGCATGTCCCTTCAACCTCGTGACAACATGTTTTACCTTTTTCTCTTCATCAACATCTTCATAGTCGAAGTACTTATCCATTGCTTGTATCCAATCAAGCAATTCTTCAACATCTAAATTTCCTTCATACATTAGGATGTCTATCTTTACTGTAGCTCCCAATTTCACAACAAATTTCAACAAGTGTTCTTCCGCAGCATCCTCTACTACAACTTCTTAAAATTTCCCCTCTTCTCTTTTTTCATCACTGACGTCTCTAGCATTAGGTGATCTCCCTTGCGATGTCTCCATAGCATCTAACATTGCATGCATTTATCTCATCCCCCTTTCCACAACTCGATTTTCTACAGGTGGCTCCACATGTCTCCTACGAGGCATTGTGATGAACTTACCTCTACACACAAAGCTCAGTTTTAGGATTTTTAGGCTCTGATACCACTTGACGCAGACCCCCCTTCTCTCCTCGGGGCTGCATGACCTCCTGGTCAAGGATATTCACAAAGCTGAGTCGAAGTAGCTCCTCAGGACCTTGCTAGCACCCAATTCAATTTAACATAGGCCCCTTTTCTTCTTAGGTTCAGGTCCTATGGAATCTGCAGGCGCTCCTCCCAACACTTTTTAAATTTTGAATTCACATCTGCAGGCGCTCCTCCCAACACTTTTTAAATTTTGAATTCACAGGCACTAGCTCCTTCTTCTAGCCCCACTCCACATGCAACCTCAGTCTATGACCTGGGGCTAAACCTTGAAAGGCGCTTTAGAATTCAAACTTCAATTTTTTTGGCAATAGATGCAACACTTTTCCTTGAGCCCCGAAACCATGAACTCACCGAGACAAATCTACGGTTCTCGTCTCTCCAAGAGCCAATGACTACAATCCATTTTGGACTTCGACGTTCGGAGTTTCAAACGCTTCAACTCTTTTTTTCTCCTAAGTGCTTCACACCCAAGACTATATATCGAGCGCCATATTATCACCTCAATCTATGGCTAAGGATCATATTTCACTCTCCTCAGATGACATCCGATCAACTCTCCCTCCGTGATTGTTCTCTCAGAGTATCAAACCTCTACAATAAATCTCCACTCTCCATGCGTCCCCTTACTCATCAACGACTCTAATCGACTTCAGCCTTCGAGACTTGCATCCTTCGGGAGTTCATTCTCTTGTTTCTCTCGAAACATCCTATAACTAACATGATAGATCAGACACAATGCATTCCAACGATCAATGGTTGGAAACTAGCTTATGCAATCTGGTGACATGCATCCACCTTATATCAAAGGTTATGATCTCCTTTGCTTATTCATCCTTCGGGAGTTTCGATTACTCCTTTCCTTTTCCTTGAAGGAAATTTTATCCCAACCTCATGGATATCCACCATGTCTCCTCTCTATATCCAATGATCCATATCTCCCTACTCTTCATGACTTTGCAAAAAATCGACTTTTTCTCCTTGCAAAACTTCTAGAGCTCTACCTTCTGAACTCTCCAATCTATTGCCATATATCCTTGCTACAACCAACGACTAGGATATCTTTGCGGCTTGAGGACTTTGACAATCTCCGCTCCCCAAACACTTTAAAGTCTTTAAATCATGAAGTGTCGAAAGGCTCCATGACTATCCTCTGTGCAAATCTCCTAGATCTGACAGTTTGGAATGATCCCACTCCCTCCTGAATGGACATTTCTCATTAACTTGGGGAATCTTAAAATACTCCACCCTATTGAAGAATTCTCATTGCTTGGGGAATCTTAAAATACTCCACCCTATTGAAGAATTCTCATTGCTACCTCTTTTAAGCTTGTTCTTTCTCAATACCTCTAACTCCTTAGAGTGCATTTTCGACACTTAGTCAAATTTTGACTTCTGTGCACCCCTTGCTACAAGTCTTCTTCCACGACTCAACTCCTCTGATTGAATGTGCACACCTTTCAAGGTCTTATACATTTCTTCTCAAACAAAGATTAAAACTACTCCTCCTGAGCTTCTAAGTCTGAAGACTCTATCAACGCACTCCTTGCAGAGAATACACAGTTCTTGCAAATAAAATTTCAAGTTATCTCTTATGAGCTTCTGAGTCGACACAAAATCTATCAATGCACTCCTTGTGGACAATATGCATTACTTGCATAAGCTCATGAAAAGAAACAATTGAAACTTATCTAAATCCTCACAGATTCATACATTCAACCAAACAATTGAAACTTATCTAAATCCTCACAGATTCATACATTCAACCATGTAAATGAAATCATGAACATAATAATAAATAAACAGAGAGAATTACAATTAAATAAAAATCCTACCATTCATTCATTCAGATAGACATAATAACAACAACACCAGACATTTGGAAAAATTCTTCTCTCTTATATTCATTCAAATGGAATGTACATGGGCTCATAAAATACTGATAAGATTCAACAACTTCTACAACAACTATTAGTAGCTACAATAATAACTTAAACAACTATAACAATAACTTCAACAACTATCTCGAATCTCAACAACCTCTTCTGGACAACAATACATTTATTTATACAAAAGGGCTCATAGAGATTTTCCCTCCGACTACCTTAGTGCTATCCTATCGAATTAAAAGCTATCAACTACTAAGTCTTATTACAATAAATGTTCGAGATAGACATATAAGAGAAAAATACTTGAATCTGTACTACAATCGACTATAATAAAGAGAAATACATCCCCCATTTATCTCATGCAATGGTTCAACCTCCAAACATTTAAGGTCATCTTTAATTACGATATTTTCTATATATTACATTGATATGCCAACTTTAAAATTGAAAGCACTTCAAAATGCGCACTAGAGTTTTGAGTTGTCCTCCACTCGCATGTTGCTGATGATGCTCCTGCATCACCCTTCAACCTATATTTGTTGATGTGCAACCATACTTGATCGCCTTCTTGGAATTGATGATCTACTTGGTGCTTTTCATGCCTTGCCTTATAGTGGGCTTGGATCCTTTCGAATTTTTATTGGATTGTTTGGTGTACTTGATGAATCCTTTAGATCAACTTGTGGGATTTGTCTTCATCTCTTTGTTTGCTTGATTCGACATCTTTCCAAAATTTCAAGTCCAAGGGAGTCTTAGGTAGATACCCAAAAAATGTTGCAAATGGTGAAATCTGGGTGGAAGAGTGAAATTCTTTGTTGTAGGCATGTTGGACATGGTGAAACTATTCATCCCAAAGTTTAGGATGTTTTTTGCAATACCCTCGAAGAAAATCAACCACTATTCTTTTGACCACCTATGGTTGTTCGTCATTCTGTGGATAGAAACAAGTACTCCTCTTTAACTTGGTGTCCACGAGATGCCATAAAATTGTCCAAAATTCCCCTAAAAATAGAGAATCTTGATCGAAGATCATGGACTTGGGAAACCCAAAATGAACACATACATGTTGGAAGAATAAGTGAGCATCTGGCTCAACCATGACCTTATTTTTACATGGCATCAAGATACACATATTTCTAAACCTATCCACTACCACATAAAAGTAGTCATGACCCCTCCTAGACATAGGTAACCCCCCTACAAAATCCATTGAGATGCTCTCCCAAGGATGAAAAGGAACATGGAGTGGTGTGTACATCCCTAATTTTCTATTAGTGGGATTACAAATGGAAAACGACACCCCTTTACATTCATGGTTACAATTACTTTCATTTGTGGCGCAAACCTCTGCAAATGTACTACAATCCTCTCTACCCAGAAAAGCCCAAATACAAGAGAAGTATGAGCTCCTCTAGTTACATGCATTTTTTCAATTGTAGGAATACAAAGTTTACCCAAATGGTAGAGTAGTTTGTCCTGCAAAATAAATTTCTCCACCTGCAAAATATGGATTAGCCTCTCACACACATCTTTGAATACTTCACCAATATCATATTATTCAACATAACTGACATGAGCTAAGGAAACATTCTTCAAAACAGTAGATGAAAAAATAGGACGTCTTGAATGGGTCTTTTGTTTTTACAACCGTAAGCACAAGGTTCTTGAAAGAATTTATAACTCTCTTCATTTGTCCTGCACTAATAAGTGATGAGTTAGCTTCCATTCTATGATCTCTAACAATATATTCCACTCTATCTTTTGTGAGATGGTATTTGTTCTTTTTCTGGAAGAAGATAGATTTTTTGTCACAAATATAAGGAATCCCTAGTACAATACCACACATATCCAAGGTAACCACATCCAAATGAACCTCATCTACCAATTGAGAAGAAATAAAAAACCTCAATCTACACTTCCTGGTAACCTGAAGTTTTGCATTATCATACAACCAACCAAGAGGGTAAGGTGTTTTGTGAGGTATTGTGGTTAGTCTCAATTTCTTCACAATCTCTTCAGATATCAAGTTAACTTGTGAGCCCAAATCAAACAGAGTTTCCACTTTTGTGTGTTTTTTCACTAATCTTATGTGGAATAATTCACTTATTCTTTTATCATTTTCAAGAGATGGAATTTTAGAACTTGAACTAGAATGAGAGGAAATGTTGCCTTGTACTCCCACTATTGTGATTTTCATTTCATCACCTGAGTCCAAACCCAAGTCCAAAACCAACAATGCTCATCATCATGCCCATATTTCTTGCAATGAGTGCAAGGGGATTTTCCTTCCTCTTTCTTTGTTGTAGCTATCCTCTTATCCTTTCCTATGCCTTTTCCTTTCAAATGGTTTTCTGAATGCTTGGATGATTTTTCTTCTTATACATATGAGTTTCTTGCACACACACTTCATATATATTAGTGGAATTAAACAACAACAATGTGTAATGAATGTATCTGTGAAGTGCACCAATATATTTCATCAAAGTCTCTCGAGAGTCTAAATGAATGTTCAATGCAAGTGCATTATTCCTAAAATATTCTGTGAAACTTCGAAGATTTTCACCTTTACCCCATGTCAAAATTTTCCATTCCATCATGGTGTTTTGTACATGACCCAATAGGTAGAACTGATTTATTAATGCAAAAGTAAATTCAAACCATGAAGAAAGGAGTTTACCATTATGCTCGCTAAATTTATGAAGTTTACTCTCCCACCATACAAGGGATGTGCCTTCCATCATAAGAGAATCCAACTGGATCTTCACCTCTTCCTCCTCGATCTATTGTACAAGGCAGTAAACCTCGATCTGTCTAATCCAATTATTCAACTTATCTACATTATCTTCTCTATTAAACATGGGAAATTTAAATTTGACATCTAGTTTTGATAATGTATTTTTAAAAACATTTTTATGATGATAATTAGAATGATGAGAATGAAAAAAAGAAGAAGAGATTGAACTTGAGGATGGAGATAGAGGCTCACGAGGGTCTCCTCCAATTCCCCGGTTCACTAAAGCATTATTCTTTGCTTTAGCTTCCTTCTTATTTTCCTTCTTTGCCACTAACTTTTCATAGTCTACAAACAATTTTTCTACCATTTCTGACATTCGGTAGAAAGCCTTGTGAAAATTATTCTCATACTCTGTACGGAGTTCTTCATCCCCCATTTTCCTTCTTTGAGTTGCAAATCCAATATCTGGGTTGAAAGTATTAAGATTTCCTTCACCCTCTTTTATCTTGGCCCTAGTAAGAATTCACACTCACAATTCAAGTCAAAGAACATTGATATGATACCAACATGATCCACGATCTTTTATTTGATGAATATAACATGAATTACAGTAAAGAGCATGAACAAAGCATATGTGAAACATACATGAAGAAAGAATACACATGGATAAATAACGAGAATAAAAAATTGTATAAGACTTGATAACAAAGTTCGTACCAAATATGGACTACGTCTTCGAGACCACTTATCAGTGGAGAGTCCTTTATATTATCTCAGCAAAATTGGTAAAAATACATGGAAATACCTCAATTCTAGTGATTCCCCATAAATATGTTGCTTAGATCCAAATTATGACTCCACCAGTGGACTCGTGAAGATAAATCATGAAAAAATATCTATAATTTCATAAAATTATTTTATTGTCATTTTCTGGCCCTTCCTAACCTCCCTACCTCGAAGTTTGTTCCACAACAATTGTAATTCGTTCAATTAATGTAGGTTCTACATTGGAAAAAACACCTAGAACTTTGGCATGTTGATCGTCCCCTTGGCAGATGAGTGAACTGGGTTAATTAAATTTGATGAGCAAACTTTGCTAACCAAGTTCGTTGGAGGACTGGTTAAAAGAGGTTATGTTGAGGCATTGTTTAGCATAGGTCTGGGGGTAAAAACCCGTAGCGTAGGTTTGGTTAGCGTGTGATTTTCTTACATGCATGACTTGGGAAGGTTCTCAAATTTTTCGTCTGTTTTTTTTTTCATAAGGAAACTCATGGGTCAATCACGTGGACCCGAGGTTATCTTTCCTTCTTTTCTCTAGCTGACAACTCCATGTCCCTTATGACAACCCTCCATACCTCAATTAATTGGAGTGGTTGGTTTTTCAACTACCAACTTCCCTCATTAACTTATTTTTCTTGAAATCAGGGATAAGGGAATTAACCTAAATAAGGATTGAGTTTCTTTAGTTCAATAGGGCCTTCTCTCATTCCTCTAGTGATATCATGACCAATACTTTAAAAGGCTTCACCCCACACTCAGTTTTTTGGAATTTAAAATTAAACACTAATACATTTACAATATTTACATGTCATTGTATGGAAATAACTAATCATGATTAATTACATATGCTTAGGTTTTAGAGAGGGGGTGTTACAATCCCTTCTCCCTTTAAAGGAACAACATCCTTGATGTTCTTTACTTCTCAACAACACCTGCCATGCCTTCTTCTTTCATCTTTCTGAGCAATTCTATTCCTCTTCTTGGTCTGGGATTTTCCTAGACTCTTGGCATTTAACACATGCCTACAAAAATTTCAAGAAACAATAATATTAACCTCAATTTTTACGCAAAAACATTTTATTGTTGTCCATAATTAAAGAGGAAGTTTACAATCAACATAATACTTATCTATATAGTTTATGATTTTGCATCAATTTGGTTGTGTCATTAACTTGGATCACTACTTTCCTTGACATACCCATTGTGTGTGTTATCCAAATCAATAGGTTAAAAAATTCTAGAGACTCCATCGAGTCTTACACCTAAGCCAACAAAGTCTCCCCTTCCTTGTGGTCACTCACCCTCTAGGCTCAGGCCCAAGCATCCCCTTCTTTGTTATAGAGTCCCTCGGGTGATCCATCTTTCATGTTGAGGTTTTCTCACATGAGAAGATTTTTATAGACTCTGTTGATTCTTACAACTGAGGCATCCCTCATTCTTTCTCCGTTGCAAAATCTCTCTAGCTTTCTCTGTCGAAAGAGTCCTTTCATTCTATGTCACAACACTTCATTCTATGGGGACCATGGCTTATCACAAGGTTCTCATGTCACTATTGTATCCTTTTTCTATTCTTTCTAGCTTTGAAAACCATCATCTATCCTCCTTGAATAGATCTTTCATCTCACCTGTATCACATTCATACTAAAAATCGTGAGATTCTTTCATTAGTTTTGAATCAAAATTCTTTTAAAATCTGTTACCTACAAATTTTCTAATTCAAAATTCCATTTTTGATCTATTCCATACATGAACCTGATTCCACAAGCCTGGTATTTATTTCTCATGGCAGTTTGCCTCTTTTATAATCAACATGCATTGGTGTTTCTTATGGACTTATAGCACTTCCATATCCAAGACCCTTCTTCCTACAATTTCAAATTCAATTAGCCAAACAAATTGTTAGTTCTCATGCACATTATATTTTCATTGAACACTTACAGTGATTTCCAAACAATTTTCGGAAGTAAGTTTGATCTTGAGGTGAAACCCACCAAATTGGTGAAGGGTCAAGGTTTAGCTAGATTGTTGGTTGAATCCAATTGCAAGGCACTTAGAGTGAATTTCATGAGTACTAACTCTATAAATCAACAATATGATATTCCTAACATCAACTTGAAAATGAGTTCAAAATTGGCAGAATGCCGTTGGTATAAGGACCTAATCTATTTCTTGTAAAATTTGCAGCCTCCCACTAGACTTGAGAAGACAAAAATGAGGGATTTGAAGCTTAAAGTGGCCATATGGTGCATTGTTGATCATATCATCTATTGGAAATATCTTGTATGGGTTTTTTTAAGAAGTTTGGATCCAGAAGACGCAAAACAAACTATGACTGAATTTCATGAGAGTCTATGTGGAGGTCATCACTTTTGGAGGACTACAACATACAAGATACATAGAGATGGGCAATTTTTGCCTAGTTTATTCACTGATGTGTGTGCAAAGATTAGAACTTGTGACAAAGGTTAGATATTCTCAGGAAAACAACAACTCAAATATTTTCCTTTGAAACCCATAGTGGTATAAAGTGCTTTTCAGCAGTGGGGGTTAGACTTTATTGGCGAAATTCATCCATCATCGAGTGGCCTACATCATTGGATTTTGACTACTACTGATTAATTCACCAATTGGATAGAATCCATTCCCACCAGAAATGAAACACACACATCAATTATTGGTTTTCTGGAAGATATTCTATCAAGGCTTGGTTGTCCTAACAAAATTGTTATTGATAATGCTACAGCCTTTAAAGCTGATCCTCTAGTGAAGTTTTGTGAAACCTTTTGTATTCAACTTATCCACTCTACTCCATATTTACCTCAGGGTAATGGCTTACCATAATCCTCCAACAAAATCTCAATCAATATCATCAGGAAAATGTTGGAAGATAATAAGAAGTCACGGGATTCAAAGTTGAAGTTTTCCCTATGGGCAGATAGAGTAACCACCAAAAGGTCAATTGGCACTACACCATTTCAATTGGTTTATGGAACTAAAGTTGTTTTTACTACTCAGATAACCTTAAATGTGGCAAAGTGTCTTCAATATAAATAAGGGGAACAATATGATATGATCAAGTGGATCCATCAACTTGTGCAAGTACAAAAAATTGAGGAGCAACTTTTTGATAAAACACAGAGTCATCAACAAAAAATCAAAGAAGTTTTTGACAAGAAAGTGAAGAAGGAATATTTTGAGCTTGGATACCTAGTACTCAAGTGGTATTCTCAAATATAAGATCAGGGAAAACATGGTAAATTCGAAGCCCTTTGGGTTGGTCCTTTCAAAATTTATGAAGTTTTGCAAAATAATACATTTAAGTTGCAGGATTTGGAAGGTGTTGAAATTCTTGGTGGCCCATTAAATGGGATTTTCTAAAGAAATACTTTTTATAAAGCCTGGGTGGCGTCATATCATTGTAAATACCAATTTTTAAGTTAGTTTTGTTTTCTTTTAATAATGACTCCTTTCCTAATGGATAAGGCATTGGAACTACATATTCTTGGAGCCTCATAGGGAGGTCTCCATCCCATGTGGAGCTATATGTTAAGACATAGGATGTGTAGAGGTCAAAAAATATTTGGATTTGTTTTGTTTTGAGACATACTGTTTTTTAAAATTTAGGATTTGGGTTATGTCTCATGTCATGACTCAAATTTTGATTTTTCCATAAGCATAGTCTTTTTTTTAGTCTTGGCTTAGATCCTCGATGTCAAGCTATTATTTATTATCATGAAGGAAATAAGGGTTAGCATGGGTCTCAACCCTACTCTTAAAATTATCGTCATCATATGTTGTGTCTCAAGGGTCTATACAAAAAATTCCATTATGTCATTTTCCAACCATTTAAAGGTCAAGTCGGATGTCAGATTTACCTGCTGCCAAGTCACCTAAACATTCGTAGAATACCAAGAAGTATCGTATACACTAATCCCTAATAATTTCACTTTGAAAACATTTCGTGGGAGATCACATTCTCTTCAGCGGATTCAATTCATTATGATTTTTAGGATCATGTCAAGGAACAAATCTAACAGTTTCCATGAAGCGCACTACTAGGTTTGAAAATTGGCGATGCAAACTAGTTGTAGCAGACCAAAAAGGATTGGAAGCTTCCATTTAAGTCCAACTTGATGTTATTGAATAAATCGGTAGGTGCAGACACTAACAGATCTCCCTAGATCCACCTAGATATAGAACAAAACAGGACAAGACACGACTCTTTCCCTAATTTGCAATCATTGAATCTACTACTAAGAAGGAATGAGTGACATACCTTTATATCACTTCCTTAGGTCTCTGTTGTTCCTGCTTCTCTTTAGTGATCTTGTGAAATCAGGTCCAAGACAACACAAACCAACCAAAGTGAAGATAGCAAAGTATATTCAATGTCAACCTATGCATATGATCAAAGAGTTATGTAATAAAATAAGAGTGATTTTATGGGAAAGGGACATGCTGTTGTTTTATATTAAATGAAAGTAGAAGATACAACCTAATCACCTTGATGTCACAAGATTCCTTTGAGTGACCCTTGGTTCCAACACACACACTTGCTCTGCACTTGCATGAAGAGGATCCAATACAACTTGATAGACCGAGTAGAGTCTTCAAGCTTCTGTCAAAGCAGGGTTCCTCACACAATTCTTTCACCAATTCTTCATTCAATCTTGCTTAACCTTTTCCATGAGAAACCTTTCAATATATAGGAGAAGAAGAGATGGTTACATGGATGAGGATGATCCCACTAAATATAAGAAGTCAGTAGGATGCCAACCATGTGAATGCCAACTCATTTTCTAGAAGATTCCCTTCTAGAACCTTCGTGACCTCTTTCTCTTTTCCAATCTTTGAAACAGGTTCACACCCTACGTATAGAGCAGACTGCAAACATTTTTCACCCTAAGTTTGGGTTTCCTGTGAGAATGAAGGGTTTTCGCACCCTATAATATAGGCAGCCTGCAAACTCATCTTAAGATGTGTTTTTTGGAAGGAGACAACAGTCACTTTTCTCAGGCAAAAAGTCCTTGTGGGAGCTTGAATACATCACTTGTAGAGACATCACTAGAGTGACCAAAATCATGTGTAATAGAATGCCCCCCAAAGTATGAGGCTAGAACTTGTGACAACCGAAATACTTTGTAAAATGCGTGTGTGTGTCAGAAACAAGGAGCACACCTAATCAAAAACCTGTAAAAAACCAAGCATCTGCAGAATATAATTCCAGTTATGAGGTAGGCATTCCCATGCTCAGATCACAAATGAACGGAATCATAAACGTAGGTCATGGCCACCAATCATACACTGTGGATCCATACCGTCAAAATGCTACATAGCCACCAGGAATACACTGTGGATCTATGCGAGAAGACTTGAATTAAGACAACATAGCCACATGACATACAAAGTGGATCTATGTGCTGACACAAATCATACATACTCCATTGTAGCCTGGATGAAAAATATGAGATTTAGGGTGTTCAATCTCATCACCTGAAAGTACGAATCTAACCATGTGATTACATGTGTTGAATTCGAACATGGTATAAACCACTTGATTACCGGTCATTGATGAAAACCGTTAACAAGTGCGAGGGAAATCACCATCGATGTTAATGACTCCCAAGGCACCAAAGTACAATCTGAACGAATGCAAATGCATGGGATGAAGTCGAGCACTCGGCAGAATCTCTTGATCAGGGATCAATGATGTGAAACCCATGTCAAAAGAAAAGAGACCTGCCATTAAGGCATGTAGGTTCCAAGGTACTAAATGATTTCTAGGTCTCATTACCAAATAATGAGTTGGAGATGACAGAACAGGACTTGTCACAGGAGGGCCTTGATGTATCCCCCATCAATGACACAAAATAAGTAACAAATTTTGAGGATGAAACAAAGTATGAATAGGGGTCGAAACAGACATAGGGAAGGTTGACATAGTAAGAATGGACAACTGCAGATGGCTGACACAATAGAGGGATCATGTGAACTTCTCTTGAACATACAAATGACACGACCAAGGACTTGGAAGCACTGACTCAAATACGACCCAAGATAGGACCTTGTAGCAAGTCAAACGAGAGACAAATGGATTTCCCAACACAGATTCAAATGACGAACAGGGGGTGTCATGTTCAAGAGTGATGCTTACTGCCATTAATATGAATACGAAAACACATCCCTTTCCCAAAA
>CBVK0101449526.1:442-14125 GCA_900067695.1 Picea abies
CTCTTACATGTATTCAATGATTGGGCTCTCATACACTCAAGGGAAAATTAGAAGGTTCACTCAAAACAATAATTTTAGGGAAAAGGATTGGGATTTAAGACACGTGAATAAAAACCCTTTATACCCCTCCTCTACTGTGAAAACTTATTCCCCGTCACTCTGTCCATGTCCATCCATAGTCGACTTCACATTTTATTTTATTATTTTTGATATACAATGTTTACATATTACATCATTTGTCCCACAACCATATATCATATTTACATTATACATCATTAAATTGGGGATTAAAAGCATGTATGTTACATTCCCCTCCCCCTACATTTTGCACCATTGTTGTTGCACAACACCATACTAGTATACATGTACAAAATTACATTATAATACTTATAATTTTTTTGCAAGTTCACAATTCCCACAATAGTCCCAACCATAAATTCATAGTTCCCCTCAACCTATACAACCCAAGGAATGTGTACCCCCTTCTCAACACCATAGTCCCTAAGGCTGTAGCATTCCCCTTCAAGGAATCCAATGTAGGTTAGCAAGGAATCCCAAAGACATGGTTCTAGGAACTCTAGCTTCCAAAACAGAGTGTTGCACACTTATATACAAATGCACATTTAGTTTTCTTCAAAATTTGCAAAAAATTGCAATTACTCCTCCTGCATGGTCTTCTCATGCTCCCACGTAGCATCTTTAGGACCGTAGTAGGTATATTGAACCTTTACCATGCCAATATCTTTGTTCTTGAGCACTTTCAATTTTCGGTCTAGGATGCACCATAGTTCCACCTAAAATTCCCCTTCATGTCTGACCTGGATCATGGTCCAATCAATTATGTGGTTAAGGTCATACACATATTTTTTCAATAAAGACACATGAAACAAATTATAATTCTCATAGATGAAAACATTGCAAGCATGTATGCAATCGGTCCTATCTTCTCCAAGACTTCAAATGACCCATAGTATCTTGTTGCCAACTTTGGGCAACTTCTCAATCTTAGCGAGCTCTTTTTTTCTATTACTTTTAAAAACACATGTTCACCCACTTTGAATTCCCCATGTGTCATGTTTTATTTGCATATCTATTTTTCTTGTCTTGTCAAACCTTTCAATTATGCCTAATATTTAACATCTGCTCTTCCATTTCCTTTAACAAATCTCACCCAATAACCACTTTGTCTGTTGGGTTATCCCAACCCACTAGTCTGCTGCATTTTCTACCATACACCTAGGTTTGCATTTTCTTTAACGAAAGATTTAGAGGTAATCTGGTAGGCTGATAACAATAACAATAACACACAAGTTTTCCAAATGCTGAGCTTTAGAGGTAATCTGGTAGGCATCATAAGCTTGTCCTTTATAGTGTGTTGGGCTATACTTATTGCATTTGAAGGTGGGGTTGATAGTTCCCCGCCACCCTCTATGCCTATTGTTGTTGTTATAATCGCAGCCATTGGTACTGCTCTGGTCATGGATGCAACATCGATATGTTTTGCGGGTCCGCCATTTATAAGTGGGTTCTTACTAATAGTTACTTATATAGCATTTTCACTGGTTGCAGTGCCAATGTAGTTGCTATGTTTCATGTGGAAAAAAGACAATGATTACGGTCGCACAATGTTTATCATAGCTATAAGTTTGCAGACAACATGCATTGTAATAGGGAGCACATTGGCTAGAACTTTGGGTATGAAGGTTTCTAGGTGGTGGATATATAGTGCTTTCCAAATACTAGTTTGGGTGAAATGGGCAGTTGGTAGTTACAGTCTGAATCATGAAATTTCGTCATTATTTTTTGGGAGAATCATTGAAGAAGGGTTAACTCTTCCATACTCTTCTGCATTCTTGCTTAATGTTATCTTATCTAGAGTTTGATGAAAGTGGGAGGCGTGGCCATGGAAGGATAATCATTTATTTTCAAGAAAAGTGGGGCCTTAGTCTTTATCACCAGATGCATTTTATGCGAGAGATCACTCGCGTGATGTCTTGGCGTGTTGTAATATCATAGAGCATACATTTATCATGTCTTCATCAAACACAGTTTGAGTTTATTTATTTCAAGGCTTCATCTATAATCACTTGGCTATATATTTTTATTAATTTTGCAAACAAATATTTTTTTAATATTATAAATTTTACAATAAATTTTACGATTATATATTTTTATTAATTTTGCAAATAAATAGAGGTAATCGAGTAGGCATAAGAAGCTTGTCATATATAGTGGGTTGTGTCAACTTGATTTCATCTATGGGTTGGGTTGTGCCTATTGCATTTGAAGGTGGGGCTGATAGTTCCCCACCACCCTCTATGCCTATTGTTGTTGTCATAATCGAAGTCATTGGTACTGCTCTGGTCATCGACGTGGCATCGATATGTTTTTTCGCTCTGCCTGGAAGTAACTTCTTAGATATAGTTATCCCAATTACTTTCATAGCATTTTCAACGATTGTGCCAATGTTGTTGCTATGTTTCATGTGGCAAAAAGACATTCATTACGGCTGGACAATGATTATGACAGCTATAAGTTTGGAGACAAGATGCATTGTGATAGGGAGCATAGTGGTCGGAACTTTGGGTATGAAGGGTTTTGGTAGGTGGATATGTGGTGCTTTTCAAACACTGGTTTGGGTGAAATGGGAAGTTGGTAGTTATGCTTTGAATCATGAAATTTCATTATAATTTTTTGGGAAAATCCCTAAAGAATAGTCAGCTCTGCCATACTCTTTTGCATTCTTCTTGAATGTTGTCTTAGCTGGAGTTCGATGCAAGTGGGAGGCATGGCCATGGAAAGATAATCATTTATTTTCAAGAAAATTGGGGCCTTAGTCTTTATCACTAGATGCAGTTTATACGAGAGAGCACTCACGTGATGTCTTAGGGTGTTGTAATATCATATCATACGTAATTTTAATCGAACATCCATTTTATTATGTCTTCATCAAATACAGTTTGAGTTTATTTATTTCAAGACTTCATCTATAATCACTTGGTTATATATTTTTATTAATTTTACATATAAACATTTTTTTAATATTATAAATTTGAAAATATTGTTTTTAAATTTTTTATGAGTAAAAGATGTTTTCTTATATTTTTAGTGAACTCTTTCATTTAAATCATTATACAAAACTAATTAAATATCTAACAATATTAATTATTAAACTAACTTAAATTGAAAATGAAAAATTACTTAGGATCATAATTCATATAATTCTAAATCACAAAATAAAATAAAATAAATTTGAAAGATTTAACAATAACTATGAATAAGTATGAAAAGATAAGTCAAAAAAAATATGTGACGATATAAGTTTGTCATTACTTACACTAATGATAAGCATAAATATTTGTAGATGCAATGTAACTTACAATACCTTCCTCCATAAAAATATATTGTAATTCATACATAGTCAATTCATTGTGACTTTGCATTTGACACTAAATTTTTAGCTCCGTTCTTAATTGCATTAAAAAAACTACTTATCTTCTATCTTATTGGTTGAAGTTTTAGATGTTGACTAATTTTATAGGGTTTTAAACTAAATTGTAAAAGAAAAATTAATTTTAAAAGTTCAATAATTTTATATGGTTTTAAACTACTTATCTTTTTTTGTGGATTGAGGAAACATAATGGCAATAAAAGAAGGAATGGTTTCTTCCCAACGATTTCTAATACCTTAAACAAACTTATTTAGAGCTAGTAGTGGGTCGAGAAAGTGTTTTTTGTTTTGTTTTCGAACCTATTGATGGGTCTTTTTTCCTTCGTACTTATTTTAATCCTCCTAGTAGAATAATTCACTCAAGAAATGAGCTCCTAGGGAGTTCATTATAGGGACTTCGCTGTGAACTCGCTACTTAAACAATTTATTTTTGGGTGTCGCCCTAGAGCTCGCTTACGCCCGCATGGTATTCTTGTGCTCCCATGTAGCATATTTAGGATCATAATAGGTCTATTGAACTTTTACCAAGCCAATATCTTTGTTTATGACCACTTTGAATTTTTGGTCCAAGATGCACACTCATTCTACTTGAAACTCCCCTTCATTTTTCAATTGAATCACAGTCCAATAAATTATGTGGTTAAGGTCACACACATAGTTCTTCAATAAATACACATAAAACAAATTATGAATTCTCGTGGATGCAGAGAATGCAAGCATGTATGCAGTTGGGCCTATCTTCTACAAGACTTCAAATGGCCCATAGTATCTTGCTACCAACTTTGGGAAACTTCTTAATCCTAGCGAGGCCCATAGTATCTTGCTACCAACTTTGGGAAACTTCTTAATCCTAGCGAGCTCCTTTTTTATTTTACTTTAAAAAACACATGCTTAGCCACTTTGAATTCCATATATGTATTGTTTTTATTTGCATAGATATTTTTTTTTGTCATGTGCAACCATTAAATTATACCTGATATTTAACATCTTCTCTTCCATTTCCTTTAGCAATTTTGGCCCAATAACTGCTTTGTTTTCTGGGTTATCCTAGCTCACTAGTGTGTTGCATTTTATACCACACAAAGCATCAAACGTGATCATCTTCAATGATTCTTTGTACTGATTATTGTAAGAAAATTCAACCAAGTGAAGATAGTCTTCCCACTTGGATGGCTAGTCCATTACATACATTCTTAGAATATTGCTTGAAGTTATCACAACTATTGCATATATGTTTCTTGAAGTTATCACAAATATTGCTACCACTCTACCTGATTCTTATTTTCTTATCTCGCACTTCTGTGAATCAAACACAAGTTTTTTACCTTGGTCACACATTTGACTTACACTCAGAAGATATTGTTTCATATCTTCCACTGGTAGAACATTATCTGCCTTGGTATCCTTATTTCCTATCCTAACTGTACCTCTTCCAACGATTCTGGCTTAGTCGTCGTTTCCAAAAGAGACTAACCCATCTCTTTCCTTTCTCAAGGTTAGAAACCTGTCCGTATCACCTATCATGTGCTTTGAACAACCATTGTGAACATACCAACTATGTTTCTTGTGTTTAGCTTGTAGAGAAAGTGTGCATTCTTCATTGTCTCACTTATTCTACTTTCTTATCCATATTCTTTGAGGCTCATGTTTGTGACTGCTATTATTATTTTGTGATTCTCTTGGAGGAACTTTCATTCTACAATCTTTGGGCATGTGTCCAAAGTTGTTGCACCTGTAGAATTATGTCTCAATACTCAAGGATTCAAGCCTGTTGTAGCTTATGTTATGTTTTTCACTAGGCCTTCTTGAATAACCATTTCATGTATAACTTTCTTGGTTTTCTCTGTTCCTGTTATTTTCTCTATAATTTATAGCCTTATGTCCAAAATTGTCGCATGCATAACATAAACCAAGGAAGATAGTTTGATACCTAGGAGTTGTATATATTCTAAACTGAGTTACTCGTCTGAACCCTTCTTCTTATTGAGGCCTTCTTCTTTATGATTGTCACTGAATTTGAAATATGAATCTTCTGGGTGGAGGAGTGTCTCTATGATCTTCCTTGTGAAACTTCTTTTCTTCTTTCATCTCAGGAAATCCTCTAACTGCCTCTGCATACCTTCTTGGTTTTGTTTCTTGATTTGTTGTTTTGGAGCTTGATCACTTTTCTATCTGGTTGTATCCTAGTCCAGACTTGTTATGATTTGGCCTTTGACTTCTAATAATCTTGTTCAAAACTTTGGAGTTGTTCTGCATGATTTTTTTTTGAAGACCTTTTCTCAATGTGACAATCTCTACCTCCAAATTTCCAATGATCCCGTCTCTTTCTTCTAACTGTTCTCTGATTGTTTCTTCAATTGTGTTGTCTTCCTCTACTTTTATTTTTAATTTAGTGATCATTTTGTCTAGTTATTTAGACTCTGAATTCTGAACTCCCTTTTCCTTTAGTTCTTCCTGAAGTGACTTTTTTTTCTTCTTCTCTCATTTTGTAACTTCTATCGCACTTAATAATTATTCTTTGTAGTCAACTTCTGCCTCTTCATATTCTTCTTCGAAGCCTTCTTCATCAGAATATTCTACTGCCATGAATAGAACCCTTTCTGTATCACTTTCACTAACTTCATCTTCATATGATGAGGTGCTATCTTCTTTTGTGTAAAAGCTTTTCTTGAAAAAAATACTTTTGGTTCTTTTGCCTTTGTATTTTTGTTTTCAATTTGAATCATAATTTTCATTCCTTTTCGTTTTCTTATGGGGACATTTGTTACAAAAATGATCAATGCCATCCCAATTAAAACAAATCAATGGAATATTATCTCTATATTTTTCGGTTCCCTTTTTCAGTCTTCTGGCGAAGTTGGCTACTTCTTCATCGTCTTCTAAGATGTTATTGTTGTTGCTATCTGACTTTGTCTTTTGCTTTCCCTTTTTCTTTGACTTCTTCGATGCTTTGAATGATACGTCTTTTTTAATAAGATTATCTTGCTATGTTCTCATCTCATAAGTTGTGAGTGTCTCATGAAGTTCATCCATGGTCATTGTAGCTAGATCCTCTCTCTCTTCTAGTGCTGAAATTTTTGAATCAAATCTCATTGGTAAAGATATCAACACCTTTTTTACAACAACCTATTAATTTAACTCGTCTCCCAATCCTTTGATATTGTTTACTACTTCATCAACTCGCAAAAATTAGGAAGTTGTGTTCTCCTCTTCATTCATCTTCAATTGTTTGAATTTTTCTCTGCAAATTTGAAGTTTAGCTTCTTTGGCTTTCTCATATCCTTCAACTACATTCTTCAACTTGACCTAGATTTCCTTTATGGAATCACAATGCATAACTTTGGTGTACATTAATTTAGAAAAACCATTTAGGAGTGCACTTGTATCTATTGCATTATTTTCTTCAAGTTTATTTCCATCTTTATCTATTGGAGGAACGATTGGTGCTTTGTATCCATCTATCACTGATCGCCAAACATAAAATCCTAGTGCATGTATGTGTGTCTTAATTCTTCTGCTTCAGAAGGAATAATCTTCCCCATCAAATTGAGTTGTCCCAATACTAGAGTAATCCATGATCTCATTCGAGTGCTTAAATTGTCTCTTGAAGGACTCGCTTTGATACCAATTGTTGGATTACTAAGAGGGGAGTGAATCGGTAATAAAGAAATTTAATCCTTTTTAACCACAGTATATAAGTGTTGTTAACTTTATGATCAATTTAAAAATATCATTCAATAAGTGCAGAATAAATAAACCATGAACAATGAGCAATTATACACATACACAGTATACTAGTACTTTTACGTGGAAACCCAATGCGGGAGAAAAACAAATAATTTTTTTTCTTATATTTCTTTAAGAATTACATTCATTGGAAGCACCAAATTCCTTTTTTCTTTATATGAAACTAGAAGGAGGCTCCAACCCCCTATTTTCATACTACAACCTGAAGGAAGCTCCAAATCCCCAATTCTTTGGCTCCAACTAGAAGGAGGATACAAACCCCTATGTTCTTCTACTACAATCGGAAGGTGGCTACAACCACCTATATTTTCCCCATCCATCCGCCCTAAAATATAAGTGCCAAATAACCGATGAAACCACTATCACACTGACACTATGAAATATGCCACGGTAAAGATGTATCAATATGTGCCAACAACCTGTAACCAACATGTTCCAATAACTTGTAATAAACTTGTACCAATAACATTTAATCAACCTGTACCAATAACATTTAATCATCTTGTACCAACATATACCAACAACCTGTACCAATAATATCCTCAATACATTAGATCTGATAACCTATATCTCATACCCAAATTTCATAAGAATATAACTCAAACCATGTGCATATATGTCTCTCTAGTCATGTATCACACATGTGCATAGAATCATAATCATGTGTAACAAACCCTCACATGAACTAGAAATCAAATCCTCATTGTTATGCAACATCAAACTATACCAACAACTTCAACAACACATCACAACCAAAACCCCTCAACCATGAACCAAGAAATACAAGATATACCTCAATACTCAACCAAACAAGATGTACCAATGATAAATACTAGAGATACCAGCACTGTATTTCTATAGATATGTCTCATTCAATATGTGCCACACAACCAACAATCTCTCTTGGGAAAATCCTCAATCTTCCATAACCATATCTAATGTAGACAACAATATCCAACTACACATAAGAATATGACCTTCCTTTTTGAACCTTTAGATAGATCTGTTGTACCTAATCACTATAGAACTTCCTAAAGACTCTACTCAACCTCTACAACCTAAAACACACTTCAAACTTCATGTCTAGTAGTGCTTTGCATGACACAGGATAGATATCCAGTGGGGGCTCGCGTGATAGGCTCTACTCAACCCATGGGGGTGCCTCACGAGACGTCTACCGGGTGACCCGCGGGGATGACCCTAACTAGACTTTTTCACTATTTCTTCGCACTTCATTGTGGCCACAAAATTTTGTTGTCACTCTGCCTTCATTTCTTTAGACTTGCGCAACTATAAATGTATCAATGAGTACCTGCAATAAACATTTCACAACAATAGGTATTCAATGTGCTTAATAGGTTCTAATAAGAGACCCTTTCTCTCTTACTTATACTCTCCAAGTAGCTTCCTCTAGGGGTTATCTTCTAACTGTTTTACCCAACTTCCTTTTTTTAGGGCTAACCCATTTCTAACTACTTTGTCCACTTACAACCAGTTTATCCTCAAATAGTAAACTCACCACTTCTAGTTGCAACTAATTTATTTTTAATTATTTTCTTTTTTCAACAACTTAACTCATGATCAACTCCTAGTTACAACCACTTTGACTAGTAAACTTATTCTAGGAGATTCTAGAATAAATTGACTTCTTTGACCTTCATAACTCATGAGGGTTTTCCGACTTTACTAAGCCATATCTCCTCAATCATGAGAAACTACATGATGTACTGCATATCACTAGAAATGACACAACATGTACTATCCATCTAGAATAGTCTTACCTGCAAATTCACTTATCTTCATTACATTATTCTTCAACCAAACTTGGGTTCGTTAACCACATTGTTGGGGCTACCGAAATTTTCTACTGAACTTGCTTCAAGGGTTGACATCAATGACAACCAACCCAATTAATCAACATTTAATGTAAAAAATAATGTGCATGCTTTATGTACTACTAGAATGTGCACACATTTACAAGATACAAAATTCAAAATCTAGGCAAAAACTTAGCCTATGTAGTAGATTTGAATTTCATACGAATGTACTCACATTTAATAAAATTTATCCTATCCATCTCTCATTTTTATGTGTCATCTCTCATGCTATGTGCCTTCTTTGAACTTAGGTTTGGAGTAACAAAACCAGTGGTATGGGATGCATACACCATAGTAAACTCAACAATTTGTTTCTCCTTTTTCAATGTGTCTCATGTTGATGAACGACTGCAGTATGTTACACATACTCATATATGATGAAATTGTAGACATATATAGACCTATTTCAACAGATTATATATATGTATTCTTGTGACATAACTCATTTATGCTAAAAAAAAGAAACTAGACTCTTGATGTTTCTCCTATAACTTATCCACTCACTTACATTTTCAGAAAAAAAAATTATATGCTTCACTAATATATATATTCCATTTTTTTTTTGACATAAGTCATTTATGCCAAAAAAAAAAAAAAAAAAAAAAAATAGACTCTTGATGTTTCTCCCATAACTTATCCATTTATGTTCATTTTCAGAAAAAAATTATATGCTTCGCTACTAGACATTAACCTATACATGCTATATATATATATATATTCATTATGTTACAACCTTCAAATAGTGCACCAACACATGATTTGATATTTTAAGGTTTTTCTAACATTAATAATTAAAAGAAAAAAAATTAAGCAACCCCTTTTTTTGTTTGGGAAAATGGCCATGCAATAATACTCCTTGTCCTCTACCTACATACCAATATTTTATAATGATTTCATCATTTAAGTACTAAAGCACAACATGAACATGGACATATGCCTCATGCTCTCCATAAAAAATAAAATTTTAATGTTAGAAAAAAACAAACTTGATATAGTTATGAAAAATTTTCAATAAATATAAATTATATATCTCCAAATGTTTTTCAATTTTCTACAATTTGTTTTCTTATTAGAAATATAGATTCATTGTGCAGGTATCCAAAATATTTGTATCTCTATTTTTTTAAATTTCTATTGTATCTAATAACATATAAAATGAAGCAATCATTAGCTTGTACTCACCCAAAACAAAAATAAAGAAATTAATTATAATCAATGTAACTTCTTTTTTAGAATTACAAAGACTAATATAAACTTAGATTAGGTGAGTACATAAGATCATCAATTTTGTTATCATGTCATTAACAAATAGTCTTTGGCCAATAGTTGAAATTGTATGTTTTCTTTCGATATCATAAGGAAAGAAGGAATAAAACTCTCACAATTTTCAAAGATAGACTTACACCTCATTTTCTAGATTAACATTGTAGAAAATACTAAACAAAATGCAAAAACCTTTGAAATGCTAATAAGACAAATTTTAGAGTTATTAGCAATGCAAATCTCTGATTAATATTTCACTATAATATTGAAAGAACTTATTATTGATCCTCAATAGCATCTATCTTTTTTGCACTCCCACAAAACACCCATAACAATTTCCAACTAACAAGACATTGATCACATGTGGTTTTTATAATAGCATTTGAAATTTAAAATATATGGAAAATAAAATTATTTATCATATCCTTTGAGTTTAAAATATATGGAAAATAAAATTATAACATGCATTAGAGTGTAGAAGGGATGCAATTTGTAGCATGTATACCATATGTTCCATTTTAATAATTATTTGAATTTCCTTTCATTTTTTAGGTTAGTGTCAATGCAAAAAAAAACAAACTAAGTTTGTATTCTCTTTTATGAGCATATAAAAAAGAGCATTTACCCAAAAGAAAAGAAAAACTCACTATAATTAAATGGAAACTACTTCATTGCATTTCTACTAAGCTTTGTCTTTTAAGACACATTCAAAAATTGGAATGGTACAAAGAAGGAATGGCCCTTATGCAAGGAATAAATCAAGAAGTGGTCCATTTTTTTTTTCATCTATGTTTATCTTGGTGGTTAGGAAGGATAAAGGTTGTCTTTCCTACTTGAGTTAAAATCCGACATGTAACATCTTGGTGGTTAGGAAGGATAAAGGTTGTCTTTCCTACTTGAGTTAAAATCCCACATGTAACATCTTTCACTTTCATAAACCAATTGTTGATAAGGTTTTCATGAAAATATCTTACCCTTTATAAAGCAAAATGTTTAGACAAATATTTAAAAAAAATCATGCTAAGATTACAATTATATTTATAACAATATTTAACATATTTAATGTGCATAATTTATTACAACTTGAAAAGAAAAAAAATCCTTACATAATATCATTTCATTATTTCTAAAACATATTATAATAACATTTAATTATTTCTCCTTGGATGGGGTGTCACCTCGACAGAGTCTGCAAACACATGGAACCAAGAGACCAGGGGAGTTATTAACCCTGTCGGCAAGTCCACAATAATTAACTATCGCATGGCTCACACCATGAGGACAGTTATGGTAGAGCGCCTGGACAACAAGGCCGGATTAATGGTCGTGCGAGCAAGCCAGACCAAGCATACCAGACCTAGGATGGTTGTCAACTCGGCTCCAATGGCTAGGGGAGATGTCAACTTGTGGGGGGGCTGGTAATAAACATGTATTTTCCCTGGTGTATTCGTCCATTTCCCTCCTCCCTGGTTCGTGCTCTTTAGCTCTTCTGAGAATTTCTACATATTTTTCCTCTGTGTATTTTTCTTCGGTGCTATCTCCTCTTACCCTTGCAATTATGTTGGCTCTGACGTCCTCCCTCTACTCCACAAGCTTCTTCTCTGCAAATGCACCAGTGCCTCCCTTCTCTCGACCTCTGTGAGATTTCCAAGCACCATTTCACCGCCTACCTATCCACATCCCAAAGCCTCCACACTCTTCCCAGCATGCCCAGAGAAAGAAGGAAATCTAAGACGGGTGCACGTTACTACAACACCCTCTCCACATGCAATCGACTCTCCCCTTCCCAATCGACTCTCATTGCCCATTTTACCAACCCATGACACCACAACCAGAGGTCATCGGAGGCGCATCCATCCACCCCACATCTGCAACATGGTTTCAACCCAGTTAAGGAAGAAGTGTCACCCTTGTGTGCGCACATTCCTCCATCCACCCCTCATTTTCTCCATGGCCTCAGCCAGGTTAAGGAGGAAGCGCCACCTTCATGCGAGTGCATTCCTCTAGTCACTAGTCTCTTGACCCCCCCAAAACTCAATCTGCAAGACCCCTATTACGGAGATGGCAGCTGCATGGTGGAGGAGGAAATTCCCCCTGAGCTGGCAAATGGAGGAAAACACAATGAACGCCAATGAAGAAACCATAGTGGCCGTCAAGGAGGAAAAGGACGAAGAGCAGCCCCAACATTTTTCTAATTGCCTCACAAAGGAGCACCTCCAACTTATATTTGAAATCCGACAAAAACAAGATGATCAGATGCACTCTCACCGCATCCTTGGCCAAAGGATGGACATTTTGTTCAACATAGTAGCAGACACTCCTGCGTAAACTCGATGCCCAACATGCGGCCAATGGTTCACCCCTATCTACAACATCCATGGACAACCAAGCTCGGTAATGGAGTAAAATCTCCAGGTTACTATTCTTCGTTCATACTAGTTGCAGGCTTAATTTTTTAGTTTACTCCAACAACAAACTAGATGGACATACAGTTTTCTCGTACACTGTGCATGTAGTTTTGTTCTTAGCTAGTCCTAGAGGCCACCCGAATATTGTTCATACTTTTTTTTTCACGCAGCTAGGATGCATAATTTTGCTAAGACATGTTTGATCAAAAAGTTCCAGTTTACATAATGATGTGTCAAATTTGGAGCATCTAAGGGCCACCTGTTTTGGTTTCCCTTTTATAACAGAACAAGTGGCTCACACATGACAATGTATAGCTTACAGATGTTATTAATATAAGGATCAACTTTTATTTACAACAAAAAGCATTTCATTATTTCTAAAAGATATTAAAAAGTCCTTAATAATAATAAAAAAAATCCGTACCATAATTAAATATTAATTATTTTAATGTATTTTTACCAAACTTCAAATTTCAAATATATCATTGAGCATTTCATTATTTTTAAAATATATTAAAAAAATATTTAAAAGAGACAAAAATTATCATAATTAAATACTATTTACTTTATTTATTCTTACCAAATTTGAAATATATGATTGAACCTTTCAATTATTTCTCGAACATATTAAAATATTTTTTAAAAATATTTAAAAGAAAAAAAATATCATAATTAAATACTAATTACTTTATTATATTCTTACCAAACTTCTAATATATGATTGAACATTTCATTATTTCTAGAACATATTAAAAAAATATTTAAAGGTCCTTATCATAACTACTAAATGTGAGTTGTTTTTCTATATTCTTAATAAATTTGAAATACTTTATTATATTCTTACCAAACTTCTAATATATGATTGAACATTTCATTATTTCTAGAACATATTAAAAAAATATTTAAAGGTCCTTATCATAACTACTAAATGTGAGTT
>CBVK0101449554.1:0-23375 GCA_900067695.1 Picea abies
ATATATATATATATATATATATATATATATATATATATATGGTGGTTTCAAATTCATGGGGTTGGGGTATTTGCCCATGATTTGAGGTATTTGCCCATGATATTTGGGGTATTTTTCCCATGGTATTGGGAATTAATTATTTAATGAATGTACATGTCCCTTCATGAAGGGTTAATAAAAAGTATTAAAAGAGAAATAATGGAGAGAAAGTGTGTGAAAATGGATTAACAAAGATTGAATTGTGAAATTAGTTTCAGGTCATATTGACATTTTTGCGATAACATTTTTCTAGGATGTTTAAGAATATTCAATTTGGAATATATGGAGGAGATATATTGGTGTACCTATGGTACAAATTGCAGATTCTGGTTCACTATAATTTCAGAGATATGGCCTGTGGAAGTTAGGGTTCCTGAATGCTCCTGAAATCCATTTCAAACAAGTCATATTGACATTTTTGCTATAAATTATTTTTCGTGATGTTTCAGATCGCATGATTTTGGATAAACAAGAATATATCCTGGTGTAAATTTGGTAAAAATATCATACGTTTTTTTAATATACTTTCAAAGATATGATCTGTGGAAGTTAGAGTGCCTAAATGCTCCTGAAATCAGTTTCAAATAGGTCAGCTTGACACTTTTTCTATAAATTATTCTATGTGATGTTTTAGACCCTGATGTTTTGCAGAGACAGAGGGGAGATTGTGGCGTATAGGAAATAAAAATATTATATGCTATTTATCTATACTCTTGGAGATATTCCTTGTGGAATTTAGGGTTCCTAAATGCTCCTGAAATCGGTTTCAATAAAGACATATTGGCACTTGTGCTATAACTTATTTTATGGGATGTTTCGGACCTTCATATTTTGTAGAGATATAAGAGAGATCTTGGTGTACATTTGGTAAAAATATCATATGTTGGTTCGCTATACTTTCAGATATATGCTCTGGGGAAGTTAGGGCTTCTGAATACTCTTGAAATCAGTTTCAAACAAGTCATCTTGGAAGTTTTGCTATAACTTATTTTCTGGGATGTTTCAAACCTTGAGATTTTACAGAGATAGGGGAGACATGTAGAAGTATCTTAAGTAAAAGTTTCAGAATAAAATTTTCAAAATTGAATATGTGGCATGTTGTACAAGTTGTTTCTTATGAAGAGGCCCAAAACAACAAGCTTTGGGAAAGTTGCCATTTTGAAATTCAAATTTTGGTCGGACTTGGTAAAGGCAAAAGTATTGAGAAGACTTGGTGAAGGTAGAAGCAATGAGTAGACCTGGTAAAGATAGAAGAAACGAGTAGACATAGTGAAGGAAAAAATAGCAAGCAAACTCGATGAAGGTTGGTGCAACTTAGATATTAGTGTCTCTTGTTAAGTGTAAGGTACCATCTGTATTATAATAAGTAGAAAAAAAATATTTCAACAAATACCAGTGGAACAACAAGACATAGAGAATAAAAACACCAACAATGATACCTTTATTGATAGAAATCCAAGTTCACTTGCCTCTTCGAGGGGGAAACCTGCAGCAGAGCAGAGGCTCTATTACAATAATTCTCAAGACAAGACTTTATCATGCCTTCTACTCCTATTTATACTAATTCTATCCTCTAAAGAAAATTTAGAGGAATATATTTTTAGAAGCGGAAGCTTCTATTAAGTCTTCTTAAATTATATTTGTTCACATTATTAAATAGGACTTATTAACTAATGTCGGCCTTTATTACATGGAAAATATATTATTCTCCCTACGTGAGTAGTTAGAGAGGTTAGGTCCCTATCATGTCCTCCCACTTGAAAAATAGCCTTTTCCTCAAGACTTGAGATGAGAAAATGTTTGCAGAATGGTTTATGGCTCCCAAGTGGCATCTTCTAGAAGTGTATCCTTCCAATGAACTAATACTTCCTTGATGGTGCACTAACAAAGATGAGGCTCTTGCTAGTCCAAGACTACTTGTGGATACAAACAAATGGAACCTTATTCATACAACTTATGGAGACTAGTTTGAGTCTGGCACTTAGTTCCAATCACTTTTCTTTAAGCATGAGACATGAAAAATAGGATGGAGCTTAGAGTGATTGGGCAGAGCTAACTGGTAGGCCACAGACCCCACTCACTTGAGAATTGTATAAGGACCATAAAGTTTGGGGAAAGTTCCTGACAGTGTTCATATTTGAGTGAATTCTTCTCCCCTTAAGTGGATTGACGTTCAAAATGACCCTAATATTCTTTTTGCTTCATGTGATTCTGAGCTATGACCAAATTTTCTTTGAGGGTATGGAGAATGGTTGTGCAGACTGTAAGATTGTTTTCAACTTCCTGAATCTTGGAGACACCTGGTATGTAGGAGAGAACTGACGGTGGATTTTTTCGATAGACTTCTTCAAAGGGAGTCATGCGAGTGGCAGTATGGTAATATGTGTTGTACCACCATTCAATGAGGGGTAACCACTGATCCCACGGATTTTTTCTATCAGACGCAAAACACCACAAATACATTTCCAAACACTAGTTGAAAGATTCAAATTGTCCATCATTTTGTGGATGATAGGCGGTGCTAAGATACAATTGGATTCCCTGGATCTTAAATAATTCTTGCCAAAAATTGTTGGTGAAAGTTGGATCGAGGTCAAAGACAATAGAATGAGGCATGTCATGGAGTTTGAATATATTATCCATAAAAAATTGAGCCACTATGGATGCGATAAATGGGCATTGAAGAGCACAGAAATGAACATGTTTCGAAAGACGATCTACTACCACCATGATGACTGAATTATTTCCCTATTTACGTAAGCCAACAATAAAATACATAAAAGTATCCCTCCAAATAGTAGGTGGAATTGGGAGAGGTTGGAATGTTCCTGGAGCTTTGACTATTTCTTCCTTATTGCATTGACATGTATCACATTCAGTGACAAAGGTGCAGATTTCTTGTTTCATGTTGTCCCAGAAAAAAGAATGTTTGACTCATTAATAGGTTTTGGTAAACCATGAATGTTGAGTTGTGGTTGAAGCGTGAAACTTAGAGAGCACTATGGATTTAAGGTTTGATTGTTGGATTAAAAAAAGGAAACCTTTATAGAAAATATTTTCATTGTGCCAAGATTACCCTAGAGAAGCTTGAGGATCCCGTTGCAATTTTTGGATCAAGATAGAAAGTTTGGGGTCTTGCAACCATTCTTGACAAACAACCTGAAGCCAATATTATATAATGAATGAGAGGGAAAAGAGGGACCCTTGTTCTTAATATTTCCTTGAAACATCATCAACAACCACATTTTCTTTGCCTTTCTTGTATATGATCTCATGATCATATCCAAACAGATTGGTCACCCGTTTTTGTTGCTCTGAGGAGGAAATTTCTTGTTTCAAAAAATACTTGAGGCTATGATGATCAATTTTAATTTAGAATCATTTCCCCAATAGATAAGGATGCCAAAGATTCATTTCATGTAGAATAACCAACATTTCCTTTTCATAGGTTGATTGGCCCAAATGTCACTTTGATAGTTGTTTTCTAGTGAAAGCCAAAGGTCGATCATCTTGAATGAGGACTACCCCAATTCCTTTAACTAATGCATCATATTCCAGAAAAAAATTCTTTGTGAATTCTGGTAGTGCCAGGACAGAAGTTGTGAACAAAGCAGCATTCAAGGCTTGGAAGGATTGATCAACAATTGGAGTCCAACTGAAATAATTTTTTTCAAGGAGAGCAGTGAGAGGAGCTGCAATTTTTCCATAATTCTGAAAAAAATTATGATAATAGCTCGTTAAACCTAGGAAACCACACAAGATTTTAATATTTTTAGGGTGAGGCCAATCCTTCATAGCTTCAATTTTTTTAGGATGCACCCATACACCATCATTTCCAACAATATGACCCTGTTACTCAACCTCAAACTATCCAAAAGAACATTTAGACTATTTGAGAAAAAGTTTGTGCTAAGATAGTAGATGGAGAACTTGATCCACATGAGTGATATGGGATTTCCAAGTTTTACTATAGATGAGATTGTCATCAAATAAAACTAAGACAAATTAATGGAGGAAGGGACAAAAGACATGATTCATGAAACTTTGAAAAGTGGAGAGAGAATTACATAGGCCAAAGGGCATAACCAAGAACTCATAGTGACCCTCATGAGTTCGAAATGCAATATTGGGAATCTCTTCTTCCTTCATACTTATTTGGTGGTATCCAGAACAAAGATCAAGTTTGGTAAAGTACTAAGCACCACTCAATTCATCCAAAATGTCATCAATGACATGGATCGGAAATTTGTACTTGATTGTGATTTTGTTGAGGGCACAAAAATCTGGACATTGGTGCCAAGTGCCTTCTTTCTTGAGTACCATGACTAATGGAGAAGAATAGGGGATGGTACTCTGACGAATAACACATGCGTCTAGCAATTCTTGAACAATTTTATCAATTTCATTTTTTTGGGAAAAGGGATGATGGTAAGGGAGAACATTGGGAGGAAGATTGTCGGGGACGAGAGGAATGAAATGATCATGGACACCTCAGGAAGGGAGAAGGCCATGGGGGGTGTTAAAAATATCTCCATGTCGAGATATTATAGATTAGAGGTAAGGATGCACAGAGGGTCTCTCACGGCTTGAATAGAATGGAGTTGGGTAATAATGCAAGAATGACCTTTTTTTAGTAGCTTTTCCATTCGATGGGAGCTAATGATCTCATGTGAGCCTGTTGTGATACCTTGGAACTTATATTGTTGTCCCTCTTGTTATAATTGCATGGTGAGGTTCTTAAAATCCCATTAAAAACCAAGCACTATGTCACAAACACCCATGTCTATAGAAAACATATGATATTTCAAGTGTTACTGACCAATTTGTAGGTGAACATTTTCACAACACCCCCCACATTTCATGGAACTTCCATTGGTAATCATGAGCTGAAAATTGTTGACTACACAGATATAGAAATTGAATTCTTGGGAAATGCAGTGATGAATAAAATTATGGGTTCTACCACTATCAACAAGGATGATGACTTTCCTATGTTTATTGTATCCAATTAACTAGAGGGTTTGGGGAGTAGAGAAGCCAGTGAGGGTGTTTGGCGAAATTGGTGGTTCAACTTCGGGATAGTCAGAGGGAAGAGTAGGATCATCTGTTTTAGGTATCTCCTCAAAAGGGGAAACATCAACATCCTCATCAAAAAAATCTTGAGAAATATACATAAAAATCTTATGTTCTTTTCACTTGTGTCTCAGAGAATATTTATCATCACAATTATAACAAAGGCCCTTGAGTTGACATTCAACCATTTTTTTCCTATTTAATTTATGGATCTTGAGAGGAGTAGTAGGAGGGGTGGGATTGGTGGGTCTAGGGTGAGGAATAAATGAGGGTTTTCTATTTTGGGTGGAGACAATTTGTTGTGCTTCTTAGGCGTGTTTAGTAGCTTCCAACCAAGTATGGGGATGGTCCATGAGGACCTGGGCACAAATTTCATCCTTTAGGCCACTGAAAAAGCATTCTCGGAAGAGGGCATCAGACATTCCCTCCGTTATGAAATCCAAGTGATCAAAGGCGGTTGTAAAGTCTTCCACTATGCTAGAATGTTTCAACTTGGTCAAATGACCTAAATGTTGTGTGTCTATGTCCAAGTGTTCATAAATATCTGCAACAAACTATGTCTAAGAAAGATAACCCTAGTGTGAATTTTTATGCCATTGCCACCATTTTTAGCATTTAGGATCTCGATAGAGAACACTATAACGAAGTTTGGCCAACTCATCAGTAATGCCATGCAAATACAAATAATGCTCCATTTGAGTGGCCCAATGTGTGGGATCTGATCCATCAAATTTATTGATCTCAACTCTAGGAAGACGGTTGTTACGGAAATAATTCCCTGCGGACAGGTGAACTTTCCCTTAGAGTAGAGACCCCTCTACGAAGACAAAAGACTACCATTGGACATTACCATTCCTATATATTCATTTTATCCATCGAAAAAGAGGGAGGGAAAGTATGATGTAACTCACTTTCGACATTTTTCCAAGCTGCTCCAATCCATGAATTCCTAACAATACCCACAATGTACAACAAGAAACAAATGACTATCTCCTACTCTAATGGATTAGAGCAAATCAATCTATCTATGAATATTAAAACAAGCATAGACAAGCACATGTAAACATGTACTAGAAGGAAATAGGCATAGTATATTAATGAGAACTTCAAAAGGAAACTTGCAATCTTTAGATGATGTTGCAGCAACCTCTCAAGTCCTCCTCATCCAACCCTTGCTCGAAAGATCCATAATAAAA
The DNA here is from genome assembly GCA_900067695.1 of Picea abies. Classification (NCBI taxonomy): domain Eukaryota; kingdom Viridiplantae; phylum Streptophyta; class Pinopsida; order Pinales; family Pinaceae; genus Picea; species Picea abies. The sequence continues at coordinate 6,309 of CBVK0101449554.1, forward strand.
ATGACAATGCTTTGCTGATTTTTTCCTCTTTTGTTCACCATGAGAATGCCTCCATTTATAGGCTTTGAGAGGCTCCACCACCTTGGGTATATTTGGAATTATTTGAGGATATGGCTCCAATAGTTGTGATATCTCCCTTAGATGTAGCCCAAGTGTTAGATTTGAGCCAAACCAACTAGATGCATCCATAGCTATCTTTAGAAGAAAATGGGATTTCTTCCAATATTTTCGAAACCAACTCAGCGCACCCTTAGAAAGAGAAACAGAGTGCTACAACGCTTCCTGTGAGATGGAAAAAGAGTGCTAGATCTCCCTGTATATGAGCAAGGGAGTGTTGATCTTCCATAATATATCCAAAATGAGTAATTCCCATAGAAAACCACTTGTTTCGATTGTTATATGATGGGGCTTCTTCTTCTAACATGTTTTAGGGGTTGTATCAAGTGTTTTCATGGTGTCGTTTATGATGTGACAATTACAGAAGGAGAATGTGACACTTGAGACAAAAGTACGACACTTGTGACAATGAGAATGTGACAATGTCGAAGTGAATAATTTTGATGTGTAACATATTCCCCCTCAAAGTGTGAATTCAGAAGATGAAAGTTGATGGCCAAAACACTTTGTAGATTCTTCGAAGAAAGGGTATGGAGTCGGGGAACCTGGTAGAAGCTGCAGACAACCATCAAACAATGTTAATATGTGTTCCATTCCCGAGGCATGCATATCTATGCTCAGGCTATAAATGACTCAAAGTATGGCTACCAATAAATACACTGTGGATCCATGATGATATTGACTAAGGATATGGCCACCTAAGATACAATGTGGATCCATACTTCTATGACATGAACTGATCATAGCCACGCAAAATACACAGTGGAGATAGAAGATGATAACACATAGCCACAGACCAATACAACATGGATCTATGTGAAAATCTAAGTATTAGCATGCTCAAATAACTTCTTTCGTAGCATGGGAAAAAAAGATATCAAAGTGAATTCTCAACCTAGGGTCTTTGTACCAATCCCGATGTGGCACAAATCTAGCCATGTGAATAGATGTTTTGACATCTAACATGGTAGAAACCACTTGATTATCGGTCATTCAGGTAAATTGTTAACAAGTGTGAGGGAAATCACCAGTGATGTCAATGACTCCAAAGGTACCCTAGTAAAATCCAATGAATGTGAATAAATGAGCTGAGGTTGAACATTCATGGAATAAACCAATCAGAGGTCAATGATGCAAACCTATGGTTGGAAGTGAGTAGGACTTCCATTGAGGCATGCAGGTCCCAAGGTACTAACTGGTTTCTAATTCTAATTCTCGGTTGATGTGTTGAATTCGATAGGAAAATGCTTGTCGAAGAAGAGCCTTGATGTATCCCCCATCATCGACACAGAACTGACATAGGAAATTGATAAGATATAGCATATGAACACAGACTGACACGGGTATGGAAATTGGTAATTTTGTAGATGGTTGAATCTCGAGGCAGAAACCTCCCTTGAACACTAAGGAATGACATGAGACTTGGCATCATAAACACAAAGTGGACCAAAACATAATGCAGTGAGTGCTGAGGCATTCTTTAGATGGTTCAAAAGAGTGGAAAGATTCATAGGATTGGTTTAGTGCACAGGTTCAACATATTTTCGAAGTGTTTAGTGTGGAGGTTAAAACAAGTGTCATGTTCAAGGGCGACTTCAAGAGTTATTTACAAAATCTTTCAAGAAACTTGACGCACTTCCTTCAATTCCCCCCCCATTAAGATAGATGAGTACCTCTTTCTAATTTAACAAGCTCGAGGAGGATAACACATGATCGATATAAATCAACTTCAGTAAGTTCCTCTTCTTTTGTTTAACAAACTGGAAGAAGTAAGGCTTCATTCCCATATGGGCCCTTAAATGTGTATTTTAAGGAGTCTAGAGAAGGAAGATTGGGTGGTTTTTCATATTTAGAGAGTCTGAAAAGAACTTAAAGGTGACTCTAGGGTTGTCCTTTTTTCATAATTTTAGTCCCAGAGGTCCAAAAAAGAGATAAACCATTACTCCAAATATGCCCTTTCAAACCTTTTAATGAGTGTGAAAGGAAGCAAGATCACTTGACAATGTTTTCATGTTTAGAGTCTGAAAAGAGCTTAGAGGCGACTCCAGGGGGTTCCTTTTTCTTATATAATTTACGAGTCCGAAAAAGTGATAAAAGTATACTCGGTTACATTCTCATGTATTTGTGAGTGAGATAAAGAACAAAAACTAAGATAATTGGTGTTACAAGTTCATCGAAAAAACTTTGCTCAAATTCCTATAAAATTACGTCATTCTGGGCACAAGATATTAGTAATTTCTCGAAAAATAATAAAAAACCCCAAAATAGACTTTATAATAAGGAGAAATGACCAAATTGAACATATAAAATATCAAATTAGGTCAAAAATTCATATTTACCTTTGTTTTTTACCATTCTCCTCTGGTCTTTGAGTTTTTAACCTCTTTTGGAGCATTTTTTCGAGCGTTGATTGCGAGGGCTGTGGGTGACCGTTTTCGAAACCTTCCAGATTAGTTCAATTGTTTCCTCCTTCTCATTTTTTTCATGCCTTTTTATTTCATTTCAACCTTTAGTTTAGGTGTTATAGGCTCCTTGGGAATTCCTAGAGTGCCTAACTAGATCAACGCTCCCTTAGATGCAGCCCGAGGGTTAGATTCTAGCCAAACCAACTCGATCCATCCATAACTGTCTTTAGAGAAAAAGGGATTTCTTAGAAGATTTTCTCAACCAATTCAACACTCCCTTACAATGGGAAATAGATCACTACAACACTGCCTTCTAGATAGACAAAGAGAGATAATGCTCCCTGTATATGAGCAGGGGAGCATTGATCTTCCAAAAGTTTCCAAGATGACCAATTCTCATAGAAAAACACTTTGTTAGGACTATCAAATGATGGGAATTCTTCTTATAACATGTTTTAGGGGTTGTGTTAAGTGTTTTCATGGTGTCGTTCGTGATGTGACACTTACTTGACGAGAATGTGACACTTACGACACTTGCGATAAAAGTGTGTCACTTACGACACTTGCGACAATGAGAATGTGATATTATCGAAGTGAGGAATTTTGATGTGTAAAACTATTGTCGGGATAATTTCTCCCCACCCAACCGTAGGAAAGGTTTCACTAACCTCTGCTACAATGAACCACCCTCTACTTAGAGTATGATGTCATGAGAGAATATCTGCAAGATTTTTCAGGAAGTCAATGCAACTTCTCTTCTCTATCTGTCTCTAATTGCTCTTGGCCTATGCCCATCCATGTTTTTTCTCTCTTCTTGTCCCTGCACCCTATTTTCCTTCCTTATCATACATGAATGAATGGATCACTACAGAAGTTTTCTGAAGGTACATTTAGCATCCTTTCTTAACTTCCAAATAAACTATTCCAACTATAATCTTGACTGATAATCGATTTTTAGGGCCGGGGACATTTCAGGTCTACACCATTTTAATTAGACAGGGTACTACCCAAAAAATTCATTTAAATTAGTAATTACCTCTGTATTTCCCATTCCTCTCATGAAATCATAACCTGTGAAGGCCATTCCTTCAACAGTATCTCAACGTAACCATGCTATATTAAAATAAAATATATACCATGCAAAATACATCAAGGTTCAATGCATTTCCTTGATAACATACAAATATGTCTATAGTTTTTTTATAATAATACTCATATTTAAAGACTAGGGGAAATAAGGTTGTTACAATCCCATCCCCCTTAAAGGAACAGTTCCCTCGGTGTTCTATCTAACAAAAAAATTCTATATACAATAGTGAAAAAAAAGGGTATGTTTGTCTCATGGCATCCTCAATTTCCCAGGTTGCTTCATCGGGACCAAAGTGTTTCCACTGCATCTTGACCCATGAAATAGTTATATTTTTGAGAGGGATATTTCTCCTGTCTAGGATACAATTTGGTTATGGTTGTAACTCTCCCTCTGTCTCCACCTAGATCATAGACCAGTCAATTATGTGAGAAACACCATGTATATATTTATTAAATAAGGAAACATGGAAAACATTGTGTGCCTTGAGTGTGGGAGGCAAGGCCAATTTATAAGCTACAGGTCCCACTCTGTCCAGAATTTCAAAAGGTCCACAAAATATGGGTGCCAACTTGGTACATGATCTCATTTTTAATGAGTTTCTTATAGTTTTAAGTGGCACATGATCTCCTACTCTAAATTATTTATGAATTCTTTTGTTGTCTACATAGCTCTTCTCCCTATCTTGGGCCACTTTCAGTATTTTTTTTAATTTATTTGGGTTATTTTTTGTTCTAATTCCATTAACATATCAGGTCCAAGGGTAATTATTTCCGTTTTATTATCCCATCTTATTGGGATATTGCATTTTCTGCCATAGATGGCCCAAAAAGGGATCATTTTCAAGGATTCCTGGTAACCATTGTTGTAGGAAAATTCTACCAGGGTAGTTACGCTTCCCATTTCTTGGGATGATGCATCACATGCATCCTCAACATGTCTTCCAACAATCAGTTTACCCTCTCTGTTTTCCCATTAGTTTGAGGGTGGTAGGCTGTACTAAACACTAATTTTGTTCCACAACCAATGAACAAATATTTCCAAAATTCTGAGGTGAATTTTGCATCTCCATCAGATATAATTTTCTTAGTCATCCCATGTAGTCTGAGTATTTATTTCATGAAGACAATGAAAAAATATATTTCCTTGCAAGTGGACTTTACCAGAATGAAGTGGAAATCCTTGCTAAAATTTTCCATAACTACCATAATGGAATCATTTTGTTTTCCTATTTTGGGTAGTCCTGTGATAAAGTTGATGGATATGGTTTCACATTTCCACTATGGGATAGGAAGGGGCTACAACAACCCTGTTGGGTGCTAGTGTTCTACCTTAACCTATTATAATTACAAACATTTGGCTAAATAATCATCTATGTCTTTCTTCATTTTTAGCCAATAAAATAATTTATTAATGGCTGTGATCATTTTCTAGTAACTTGGATGACCCACATATGGTGTTTTATGTAGTTCATCCATGATGAACCTCTTCAAGTTGTCACAATTTGGGATGTAACATATGCATTGGTGAGTTACCAGGATATCAATCATTAGTTGATACCCATCATACTTCAACCCTATGGGTTCTTTTTCTAAATGTGCTCTTACCATTTTGAAAAATTTATCTACTTCATGTGCACTCTTAACAATTTCCTTGAGGTCCATTTCACAGGTACTTACATTTTCTATGTGAATTAATTTCATACTCCTACTGAGGGCATAAACCACTTTGTTTTCTTTCCCTTTGAAGTGTTTGATCTCAAAATCAAATTCACTGATGAGATCCATCCACCTAGATTTCCTAGCATTTAGTTTGGGCTGGTCAAATAAATACTTCATCCCACTATGGTCTGTCATGAGTAAAAAATTTCTTCCTAGGAGGTAGTGTCTCCACATTTTTAAATCATGCACTATGGCCGCTAATTCTAGATAGTGTGTTACATAATTTATTTCATGTTTATTCAATTTTTTGGATTCATAACAAATTATGTGTCCTTATTGCATGAGGACTCCTTTGAGTCCTTCTTTGCATGCATCGATGCACACAAGGAAATCCTTGTTTGGGTCTGTGATTTTCAGCACTAGAGAACATGTCAATAGGTGTTTTATCTATTGGAAACTTTCCTCACATTCTGCTATCCAAATAAATTTAAATATATTTTCTCTGTAGAGAGGTGGTTGGGTGACCAATATTGGAAAACCCTTGATGAATCTACTATAGTACCCTACTAGGCCCATGGAGGATATAATATTAGTTACATCCTTTAGTGTAGGCCAACCCATTATGGATTTTATTTTATCAGGATCAACTACCACTCCTTTCTCAGAGATAACATGGCCTATGTAGTGAACTTGCTTTTGGAAGAAGTCACACTTACTAAGATTTGCATAGAGCTTGTGATCTCTTGGTACTTGGAGTACTAACTTGAGATGTTCTTCATGCTCTTCCTTGTTCTTTGAATAAATTAGGATATCATCAATAAAAATCAATAACAAATTATTTAAGAACTTGTTGAGTACACTATTAATCAAACACATGAAGGTGGCTAGTGAGTTGGTGAGACCAAATGTCACCACCATGAATTCATAGTTCCCATACCTTTTCCTAAAGGCGATTTTATGGATTTCCTCATCCTTAATTCATACTTTAGGTATATGAATCTCAAATCAATATTGGAGAACATGGTAGAACATCTTACCTAGTCAAATAAGTCATCAATTCTAGGAAAGGGGTACTTATTCTAAATTTTCATTTTGTTGAGTTGTTTATAGTCTATGCACAACCCGAGTGTGCCATCCCTCTTCTTTACATATAAGGTTGGTTCTCCCCAAGGAAACACACTAGGATGAATATAACCCTTGTATAACATTTCTTTCCACTAAAATTTGAGCTCAACTAGCTCTGGGGTACTCATCCTATAGGGTGCTCTAGACATTGGCACTACTCCAGGTACAATCTCTATTGAGAAATCAATATCTCTCCTTGGAGGTAAACCTGGTACCTCTTCAGGAAACACATGTCTATAGTCTTTCAGTATAGGGTGGTCTTCTAGGCTTGGTTTTTGGTCCTCAACATAGTTCAATACTTGTATTGCATACAAATGACATCCTTTCCTGCAATACTTATTCATTTGGAGGGTTGATATCTATCTCACTGAGATAGGATTTTGAATTCCCTTTAGAGTTATTTTCTTCCCTCCATCATATTCACATTCTAAGGTTTTATTATAATAGTCCATCTTGGATTTATGGTAAGACAACCAATCCATGCCAATCAACATGCCATTTGATCCTAGAGGAAGGATGTTTAAGGTGGCTTGGGTAGGAAACCCATTCATAATGATTCAACATGTTGTTATGACCTTTGTTACCTATCTTTTTGTTCCAGTGGCTAGTTGTACCAGCCATGGTTTAACATGTTTTGCTTATTGTAATTTAGACTTCTCAATAATTTTAGGATAAATATAAATCAGATTAGAACTAGGGTCAATCATAATAGAAATAAGATGGTTGTTAACCGTACCTTCCATTTCCACCACTGATTCTTGGTGTTCTGCTTTCCTATTGTCCAAAGCTGCATGAATTGTTGGCATACTTCTAGCCACATCATCAACTGTGGTAGCGTCTTGGATGTTTTAGACTCACTTACTACTTGGATACCTATGAGGGAAGTCCCTCAACAAATTCTCTTCTCCAAAACCCCAATGTTTCAATGGTTCCTTCTTTGTACTTTCAGTCCTTCTGGGGGATGATCCCGATTTTTTATTCCACTTTGAGATAGGAAGTTTGGATGATTCACACTTTTTTTGGGGAAAACTCATCCTATAACTCTTCCTATAATTCTTAAACCTTGAGGGTTTAACCCCCTTCTTCTTAAATATAGTTTTAATCTTCTTCTACCAATCTTTGGGATGTTCAGCCTTGTGGGTAACTTGTTCATAACAATACCTATCCTTCCTAATAACATCTTCCAAGGTCTTAGGCTCATCAAATTCAATTTTGTTTTAGAAATATTGAGGAAATCCACTAAGGAATCACTGCATATTCGTCTTTTCTTCCTTTATATATGGAACATATCTTAATAGTTCCATAAACTTGTTGATGTATTCATTTATGGTGAGTTATGTCCTAGTTTGAGTTCATAGAAATCCTTAGTGTTGTCATCATAGTACCTCTTTGACATGTACTTATTCTTGAAGTATTTCTCAAATTTACTCCAATACAACTCCTTATCCCATATTACTTTTACATTTCTAAGGTCCTCCCACCAGATAGATGCCCTTCCATTCAAATTAAATATATTTATTCGATATTTCAAATTCTTAGAGTAGTTATGAACTCTAATATACTTCTTCAGGCCAAGTATCCAAGCTTCTTCTTCTTCCCCTTTTTTATTTCTCCATAAAAAGTTGGTGGCTTGGATTTCTTAAATTCTTCTGGGTCAACACCCTTGGAGTGCTTCGTGGTTTTCCCTCTCTTCTGGGAATGTGAAATGGTCTCACTACTGGATAGTTCCTTGGGTATTTTTACTCCTTCACTAGAGGAATCCTCAGATGAGTCTTTGGTTTTAGCATTCCTCTTGGATCCATGTCGAGCCTTCTTGGGAGTGTTTCTTCTTGCATTGCTTCTTTCGGGTCCATGCCTCTTCAACTCAAGAAAACTACGGGTTTTCTCAGGCTGATGTTTTTCCATGTTACTGAATGGTGGCCCATGTTGTAATTTCCTTTTTATGTCTGACAGGATTTGCAACAAGACTTCTTATTTCAGTCTGTTTTTCCTTATCCTTCATTAGCTTGTCATTGCTAGCCTTAAATCTTTGCATCTCTTCCCTGAGACTTCTAACAGTCTCAACCAGGTTTGGAGGGGTTTCTACCACTCTCCTTTCATCATATTCTTCTTCTTTGTTATGGGAAATCTCTCCCCATTCATGGTGGGTCACCATCCTTTCACTTATATCTTGTCTGGGAAGTCACTGAATGGTTACATGCTGATGATCAACAATGTTCCATTAGTTTATTTATCCATTAACTTATAAACAACACAGGTAAATATTTTTTGTCTATAACTGGATTTTTTCTTCAACAATTTAGTAAATAACAACAATATACAGTCCATATTTAGTCATTCAATAACAACATATAATTTTATCCCTTTTTTTTCAATAATAAATCTTAAAACAAATACCCATGGATAATGATGCATGGACATTATCAATCTTGAGATTTTGGGTGTTAATTGTCTGCACAATTTAATTCGTCGAATTTCATACCCCAAATGAAATCGAGACTCAGGAACCGTTGGATCAAAATGGTCGATCTAGATACATCGTTGGATCATGTTATTTTTGGTCAAATTCCCTTATGAATAGGGTAGGGTAGCGTGCCTTCCCCCTTATAAATTTTATAATAAAATTTATTCATTTCTTTTGTGAGCCCAAGCATTCCAAGTGTAGTTTCCCACTCTAATACCACTTTGTAACACACCCAACCCCTAAGTACCCTATTAAGGGATGGGGTATTGAAATTTCTCTCTCCTTCAACCATCTCCAAACCTCTTCTTGAGGATGCCATTGTCTTCTTCTCATTGAGATATTTCCAATGACTGTAAGTTTGTCTAAATCTGATGTCTAGATCAAAAGTTATGGCCCTTTTAAGTTTTAGGTGTTTTCTAATGTAAAGCCACGTGGACCCACATCATCTAGTCATATGATGTGGAACTTCCAAATCATGACATTTCGTTCTCTTGCACAAACATGGTAGTTGATGTAGCATCATCGTGGCACTTTCCACCTAATCCATTGAACCATTTGGCTTATCTGGTCCCGAAGTCTCATATTATTCGCATTTTACTTAACCCTCAGAGGCCCAGTCTGACATTAGTGGGTGCCACATTTCAGTCGGGATATGGTTGAGTGACGTCATCCTACTTCGTGTCAGCTTATGGAACCATCATCCCACCAGTAGGGTTTGCGTAAATATTTCCTCCTGACACCTAACCCCATATGATCTACTGTCCTAGACACATGGTCCTACCACACACCACCATCCACCATTCACCAATATCCTAACATGTAGCCACCAGGTACTAGACCACTAGACCCTCCAACTTCTCTACTCATCAAAACTCTCCATCAGTTTAGGGTCTGATTGACCCTCCTTGACTGCGATCAGCAGCGAAGATTAATCCCCACATATGTTGATTAGAAATTAATGACACAATCCCATGGATGCTCACCTTCAACTGGACCCATGCTTGACACCTCAATAAATATTCTTTAGACACGTCATGATACATAATGACTTGTCATCACATGTGGCATAGAACTTGGCATAGCATGTGGGATCTCCTCTGAGTGACACGTGGCCTTCCCACATGAACTAATGTGGGGTACATATTATCACAGTGCACCTTTCTTGCCCTATTAGGGGATAAAACTTGTCCATCATGCATAGGTCACATGAAATATGATGACGCCATATTGGATCATTGACCATCAACCTTACCTATCCTTCGATAGACCCAAATTTCCTGATTCGATATGTGTTGGCACTCAAATAATGTGGCCCTATCGTGGGCCACCATATGCGTTAATCCATGTTATGACACATGGATACTGGGCACTGTAACATTGGGTCCCCGAGTGACTAATTTCTTCTCTTGCTAACTCTATGCCCAATACGTGATTAGATGGCATTGTGGACACATGGAATGACATGTGGCATGACACATGGCACTCATTTTCCTCACAGGTCCTTGTCCGATCCTTCCAAACCTACATGAAACATGGCACCACGTTAGGGTGACACATGGCCTTTCCTTGCTGTGGCATGTGGAAAACTTGTTGTGTGCCACATCACCATCGAATTCAGGTGTCAAACCTTACTTGTGATGTTGATCTACAAATATCCCGGTTCTGGGTTTTACGAGGGGATTAGTTAATTCTAATCCTGTAATTACGAGATCTTAATAAATTCCATCACAAGGTTACGGCCCCACAAGATCTACGGATGGGATTTGATTTAGGTTCCCGCAGATCTATGGTGGATATATTCTTGCTTGTTGGATATCGATCTATCGAGATTCTAGAGTATTTGGAATTAGAACTATTCTGTGGTTCAATGCTCTAGTGCCCCTAGACACTAGAATCCCTCCTAAACTTCTACGAATATCTATGACCAATACCCATTTCCCGATAGATCTAACTGTTGACAAACCAAGGTGGTGTTACAAGGCTCAAACCTGACAAAGCCCACTCTCAATTCATTAGTGAACCATGATCTGACAAGTGTCACCCTGATGACACCCTGAATACCATGTTGGTACAACAAATCACATATGATGTCACCTATTCTCAAACTTGTCGTAGAGGGTTGGAATCCCATGTGGGGACCTTTCTCACTGGGCATCGGGCCACTGACCCATCCAACAATTTGAGTTCAGGAAAAATTTTGAGGTTCCAGGATCCGATTGGCCCCATATGACCATGATCAATGACTCAAATCTGTTGGCTTCCCATATCCGACCACTCAGATATTAAGGCACTTTTCCAAAGGAAAAATCCCAACAGGGGCACATTCTCTACTCGTCTACAACTAGACATGGACAAGTTTCAACCCTGTTACACCATGGCTGCCAAGATGACACTTTAAATAACTATGATCTCAAATTCTCTCCCTCTTACCCATGCTTATGTAATGAGGCACAAGAGCAGGGGCTGGAACCCTGGTCCCTGGACATCGACATGTTGGGACTTCCAAAGGGGATTTTACTTACAATTCTTTCGGGGTATAGTACTCAGGTATCCTAGGACTCTAAACTCCCTCATGATCTTTTTGAATATCTATGACTGTGATATTTTGGTCAGTATATTTGACGGCCCTAGATTAGTCATCGATATCTTGGGATTCAAAGAAATCCTTGTGATAGAGATCAATGGTGGAGTTTATCTCCACTTTGAGATCCAACGACTGAGGTCTAGTATCGACTTTGTCCTGACAAAGGGCCTATATTTAATTGTCAAGCCAAATCTATGGCCATAATCCTGTGAAGTGAATTGGGGCTCTTCCACTGGCTTAACATTCTGAGTCTAGACTTAGTCATTTTTGCAAGGGTTTTCCTCACGTTCTCTTGTAGGGTTTCTGGGTTGTCGAGAGTTTCTTCGCCTGGGTTCTAAGGAAATTCATTATACTCACCCAAGGCACCTCTGTTTTGTCATATCCAGGGTATTCTCACACTGTCAAAACTTCCATACCACAACAAGATGGTGCATACACTTATACTCACATATATTTATCTATATATGTACAGAAAAATACAATTGTGCATACTCACTCCCACATTGCAAATCACAAAAACATCTTATAAATTCATGTTTTCAATTATTCCTACATATACAAAGATGATCTATAACTAAGACACAAGATTCACATACTGATATGTATATTCATTTTATGCACATACATGGCATCTCCTGAAGTAAGCAGTCAGACTTCAAATTCATTATACAGATTCATCAAATCCATTCATACACTCTAGTTAATACACATAATCGATACAATGCACTTATTTAAAATTTTAGAGATATGTTGGCCATTACTGTAGGGAGAACCACTCTCCACCAAACCGTAGGAAATTTTGCACTAACCTCTGCTACAACCAACCAACCTCAATCCATGGTATGATTTCATGAGAGTATATCTGCAATATGTTTCAGGAATTCTTTGCAATTTCTCTTCTCTATCTGTCTCCAACTTCTCTTGGCCCATGCCCATCTATGTGTGTTCTCTCTGCTTGTCCCTGCACCCTATTTTCCTTCCTTATCCTCTAGGAATGTGTGGATCATGCCAAAAGTTTCCTGAAGGTACATTTCCCATCCTTTCTTAACTTCCAAAGAAACTATTCCAACTACTATCTTGACTGATAATCAATTTTTTAGGGCTGGGGACAGTTCAAGTCTACACCGTTTTTAATTAGATATGGTACTTCCCTATAGATTCATTTAAATCAGTAATTTCCTCCCTCTTTCCCAGTCCTCTCATGACATTGTAACCTATGAAGGCCATTCCTTCAACAGTATCTCAATATATCCCTGTTATATTAAAATCAAATATATACCGTACAAAATACATCAAGGTTCATTATCATTCCTTGATCACATACATATCTGTCTATATTTTTTTCATAATAATACTTATATTTATAGACTAGGGGAAATAGGGGTGTTACATAAATATTGACAATATTGATCTCACATCCTTATGATGTTTAAATATAAACCCTAGAACAATAATTAAATCATTACTAATGAGAATTTAGAATACTACAAATATTTTATCGATCCTAGTTTGGATGATAAAATTATCTTTCCAATATTATGTGCTTAAAAAATTATCATTTATAAAATTGAGGCCAATGCTCTTGACCTTCATAGTGACAATGGTCATTGGACAATCCAAAAGAACCTTGATATGAGTGAATTTGTAAAGTTTGTGAGTTTACCTAGTTTTATAACTGAAGTACACTTCAGAACCTCTTAAATTGTAAAAACTAGAATAATATCGATACTTTCATTTCCACTATGATTAAATAGTGGAATGACATTATAAAGAATATTTTTTTTTTTCCATTTTCTTTTATGATAAACTTTGTTAATCTTAAGGAATAGTAAACTTCATTATCATCATAATGAAACTAAATTGTCCATATTAACAAATAATCAAAAAATGAATATATTTGAAGTTTCATTATCTATATGGGAAAATTGGTTGTATAAAAATATTTGGAGATCTTATTATGATAATAAGTTCTAATAGTGTACACAAATCATTTGTTTACCATATAAAAACAAATATGTTTATTTGTCCTTTAGGACTTAAGTGGAAACACAACTCAAAATTTACTACTAAAACTTAGTACATTGTAATTTTGTTATAAGTATTCATGACATCTTTAAGGAATTATTTGATTCACTATTACTACATAATATCCATTTTGGTGTTAAATTTTACACTTGTAGGATAGATAATCACAACATGCACATAGATTAAGTTCTAAATTTAACATGGAAAATTAAGCTTATGAAAGCTACATAAAAATATCTTCATTACCTTTGGCCAATCTGCCTAATATTGATCATGAAAGGTTCTTTACAATAAATTATCTAATCGCATTAAATATATTTATATGAGAGAATACCATGGGTTATTAAACTATGTGCTAATGTAAAACACTTACACTGTGTTATTGATCAAGTTAAGGATTGACCTAACATTTTCCCCCTTTTAAGATTGACTTGGGATAAATACATATCCCCTCTAAGTTTCATTGAGTATACATGATTATTACACCATCCCCCCCCTCAATTTTATCGCCTCATATCTAAAGGCACAATTGTCCTACTTCCAATCTTACACTAGTGAATACCAAATAAAGATAAACATTGCAAGAATATTTGTCATTGATGATAGTCTCATGGCCCCATATTCACTTGAGTTGTCATTGCTCACCTCCCATAAATTGATTTTCATCCTAATGAAGCCTACTATCATCACCATTGCACTCTCTACTTGATCAAATTATTGTGTAACTCTTTGGATTCTCCAACTACCATGCAAGACCATATAACTATCAATTGATCAAGTTAGTTTGTCTTCTTCACTGTGAAGTTTGGTAATTTATCTCCACATTTATATCCATGAGAATAAGTAGTCACCTTTTTCAAGTCCAATTATCACATTCAACACTTCTCACAAATGTAAATAGGACACCCCTAATTGCTACAAACATTTTTCCATTGGTCAACAAACATGCTCAACCACTGTGTCTACAAGCCACATATCAACAAAAAGGTAAGTTGACACATATAAAAATAATAGTATGCCAATTCATAAAATATTTTCTATGCACATGATAGCTTGGGAAAATATTTTCTTTAGCTTCTAACTTAGAAATCACATATAACAATCCATGAAGATTGAACTGCAAAAATGTTTTCTTTACCTCTTCTTCCCAAATATATTTGATTTCAACTTGGATCTATAAGTTGAATATTGGGAAACTCCACCAACCTCGATATTTGATTTCTTCTAGAGAACATATTCTCAAATAATTCTTTTAAATGTTGTAGATTTCATTATCTCATACAATTGATTTTGAGTAAATTGACCTTTCATTGCATTGTACAATGCTTCATCATTAACTATTTCATTCAACAAATCCATTTGCAACCATATCATTAGTAGTAGTAGGTCAACATATCATGTTCTCTTCCACCAAAACAAATATTTCCATGCAATAGTGTCATGACCACAAACTATATGGCTTTTCATAGGGTAATCACAAGGATAAGCTGACCTCATTCATCTAATTATCATCTTCCCCTTCATTTTATTATAGAAATTTCTCATCAAATTTGCAGCAGTAGCATTTTTATTTTCCATTCCTTCTCTTTGATTAGTGACTTCTCTTTGTGATCTTCACCAAGATCACACAAAAATATGTGGTTTTTCTATACACATTTCTTCATTTCAATCTCCATGCAAGAAAACACTTTTTATAACTATCTGATGTGCTTCCTAGTGAAAATTAGCAGCAAGTGAGTACAATATGGATATAATTCATATTTTCCACTAGGGTAAACTTCTATGTATAATCGGTTCCTTCCTACTAAGAAAACCCTTTTTCCACAAGTTGAGATTTATGTCTTTTGAAAACTACATCAAATTCAAACTTAGTCTTTTAGAGCCACTTACATTTGACAATGTTTTTATCTCCAAGATAGGGAATTAAATCCCATGTATTAGTCTTCATCAACAAGTTGTATTATTTAATCATGGTGGTTTCCCATTTTGGTCAATTATGTGCATTTGCATGAATTAGGATCATATGTCTCCAACACATGATCATAAGCACATCATTATCTCATTGTTTCTAACTTCTAATTCTCATTGAATCAATTGTATTACTAACATCTACTCCAATAACTTCAATAGTCTTTGTTACCCATTCATGACAATAATTATCTTTTGCAATCAAGTTCTTTGCAACATACTTAGGTTGGTATTTGATTCAAGTTTAGATATCACACTTCAATTTAGTGTCAAATATTTAAAATATCTAAAGTCAAAAATCAATGTCAAAATCTTATTATTTTGACTAAAATATGACTAGAAGCATCATTGGTCAAGTGTCCAAGGAGGCTTACTCTTGACACATTTTCATCAAGTGTAACATATTGTCAACATACCACTTCCTTCTTGATCAAATCATACAATTGATAATCCTTCAACTCTTCAAAATATCCAACCATGATACAACATGACTCTTTGAGTCAATTTTCTTCTACTTGTCATTAGGTATATGTGCCCATACAAGATTTCCAAAGGTCTTGAAATATCAAATGGAAGGTTTCTTACCATCCATTTTTCAATAGGGGTCACATCCCACCATAGTTTGGTTAGAAATCTATTTAGAATATTGTTTGAGTAGGCTACTACTCTTTCCAAAAATCTATATGGAATACCATATGCTCAAAGCAAACATCTGTCCATCTCAAATTAAGGTTATGGTATTCCTTTCTACAACTCCATTATATTGAGGAGTATACCATATTTATCTCTTCCATGAGACCATTTTGACCCAAGTAACCTTAAAAGGCACCACTCACATATTCCCCTCCATTATTAGACCTCGAACATTTTATAGGTATGTCACGTTGCTTTTCAACTAATGCCCTAAATTATAAAAAAAAATCAAACACTATATCCTTGTTCTTTAAGTAATATATTCAGGTATACAAGGGGAAATCATAAATAAATCTCAAAACATACCTTGTACCAACTAGGGATGGATTATTCATTGTAAAAATATCATTATGTAGAATCTTTAACTATGTTTTTTTTTTCCACGCCTTTCCTTTCTCAAATATTTCTTGGTGATTATTTCCAAGCATGTAACCCTTACACACACTTCTTCATGAGTTGTAACCTTATGTAGACCATGGACCATATTTATTCAAGATGTGAGTTGCATACTTTTGAAGTTCATATGCCCTAGTATTTCATGCCAAACCTTGCTTTTATAATCCGTTTTAGCCACTAGTGCAAATGGACCTATAGTGTATACCTTTGTATATTTGAATTCCTAAAACTTGTAAAGTATGAATTTAGGATCTAAATTCCCTTGAACAATGAAATCAAATTTATTGTTAATGTCTTTCACAAAAAACCTATCAGTCCAAGATTCTACCTTCTTTCATATTTGTATGACATGAGGTATTGACATAAGATTAACACTAAGTTGAGCTACATGATACATGACAAGTTCTAGTAATGCTTGGGATTTATGACCCCAAGATAGGCTAGAACTCACTTTAAATTATCAACTAGTGAGCACAAGACTTTCAAAATGCCTATAACATATGTGCAAGATCAATACTTTTGTGTATCAAGATTATTAAATA
>CBVK0101449559.1:0-10867 GCA_900067695.1 Picea abies
TATCTCCCACTCAAGGACATATTTTTATTTCTTTCCTGGGAGTGTCCTCTTATGAATAAGGCATCTATTCTATATACTTCCATGTTTTTTTGCCTTATCTCCTCCGAAAACAAGGATGAGACCACAACATCGAAGATTAAAGTATTTTCATTATTGCCTATTGATACAAGCAGACTATCCCATGAGTATGGTAAAGATAAGAATAAAATGATACACTTATTTTCATCATACATTTTAATATTGATAAACAATAACTGACTTACTATGGTATTGAAGGTGTTAAGATGCTCTATCACCGAGTTTTCATCTTTCACCATCAGTTTGTACAACTTCTTCCACAAGATCAATTTGTTTACTAGGAACTTATATTGATACAAATCTCCTAACTTATCCCATAATGCCTTGGTTATAGCTTCCCCTGACACATTTAGTAATACTAAATTTGAGAGACATAACCAAATTATGCTCTTTTCCTTTCAATCCAACTTTTTCTAGTTTTCTATTGACATTCCCATAGGTGCAGTTACTGGATCCACAATCATCCATTGATCTTTGTCTACCAAAAGATCTTCCATATTTAGATTCCATAGATAAAAAAAATTCTCATTAATTTTTTTGATCTCTATTTTTGAACTGTTCACCATTTCTTTTCACCACAAGAATCAATACCGCAGAGCTCCCACTATAAAAAGGTTTATCATAGACCCAAGCCAAACCCTTAGACACAAAGGAATCCCCCTGAATCCAATTACTGATTTGATACCAACTGTAATTTTTTAAACCTTTTACAATAATGCAATGCACACACAGATTCTTAAAACAAAAAATAAAACAATTGCAATCATACATATATAAAATATTTACCTTGGAAACCCAAACTGAGAGAACCAACAACCTTTTTAGATCCACACCTCTAATTCTTAATCATCATCATACAACTTCATTGTTTATATATATATATATATATATGATCCCGTGACATACAAAACCTCTAATCCATTTACTTGGATTAGAATACAACCTTAATTCCTTAACTAGAATTAGAAAAACCATGGCATGAAATACCATGCACCATTAAACTTCCAAAGGTGAAAAACTTCCCAAACAATCGGTGAATAAACCCCCAAAAACATTTCTCGAGGGATCTGCCCCTAAGACCCCCAATAGGCGGACCAAAAATCATGCAAATAATATAACACATACCCAACAAATAGGTTTAGAATAAGACTAAAAACATAACTTGCAATAGACTTCTGATCATCATGGTCACCATCCCAATCATAATTAGTGAAACCAACTAATAAAGGAGTCCCCCTTGAACAATGATATATCCCAAATTGAATTGTACCACAAAAATACCAAAGTATCATGTTTGTTTGAGTATACTAGGCAACATGAACAACAAAAAAAGAAATATCAGGATGGGAATGAGTCAAATACAAAATGATACCAACTAACTTATGGTACAAAGTGTCATCTACTTTAAGTGTAGTACACATGCAACAAGTTTTACTCTAGATTGAAAGGGAGATGGGGTTGGTTTACAATATACTTCCATGTGAAAATAGTGAAGAATGTCACATGCGTACTTAAACTGGGAAAGGAAAATTCCTTCCTTGGATTAGAAGACTTGGATGCCAAGAAAATAATGCAAATGTCCTAAGTATATCATTTCAATTTTTTCTTAAGGCTATATTTCACATGGGTTAAAAGTTTGGGGTCACTACTAGTAAATATAAGGTCATAAACATAGAGCACAAGTATGATGAGATGGTTACATTGGTGTCAGAATGAAATCTGCAAAATCCAATTTCAATAATAAAGATATCCATTTTATCATACCAAGCCCAAGGACATTTCTTAAGGCCATAGAAAGATTTATTAAGGTAACAAAACATGGTTGGAGTCATTCTAAACATAACTAGGAGGTTGTTCCATGTAAATTTATTCTTGCAAATCCCCATTCACAAAGGTGAATTTAACATCCATTTGATGCACCTCCCATTTATATGAAGTAGCAAGAGATAGAACAAGAAAAATGGATTCATTATGGCTACAGGGGAAAAATGTTTCATTATAGTCCATCTCTTCTACTTGAGAAAACCCTTCAAAAATTAATTTATCTTTGTGTTTTTCAACACTTCCATATGATGCATACTTAGTTCTATACACCCATTTACATTTGCCAAGTTTTCTTCCTTTCAAAAGAGGTGCAAGATCCCAAGTATTGTTCACTATTAAGGAATGATATTCTTCATTCATTGTTGCATCCCAATTTGGATGGCCAAAAACTTCTACAATTTTTTCTTGATAATGAGGCTTTGAAACTTTATCCAAAAGAGAGGATGTTTTCTATAGCTATAAAAATGTACAATTATGATCTAAAGGATCACCAACAATATCACTAGTCACTTCTTGTTTTGTATGAACCCATATGAGAAGCTATGGTGTTGGTGCAGGTTCATGTTCAATGGACTAAATTGGAGGAAGGTGAGAAGATGAAGGTGGATTTTCATCCTCACTATGATCATTTGAAGAAGAAACTAGAATAGGAGCACTGACATAAAATTTGGGAATATAAGATGGCACAATCACTGAATATGGCTCATAAGCTAAGAGACCTTCATCAAACTTAACATCTCTCCTAACAATATTTTCATTAGAATGAGATTGAATAATTCTATAACCTTTTATATCTATAAAATATCCAATAAAAATGCACTTCTGACTTTTAGGTTGTGATGTTTTCCTTTTATCATCATGAATGTGAGCCCACGATTCACTACCAAACACATGAAAGTAGAACTGGTTTACTTTTATTCCATGCTTCTTTCAATGTTACATATTTTAAATCCTTTTTGAGAGTGTGATTAATTATTTAATTGGCACAATTAATGGCTTCCACCCAAAAATGAGGACTTAATCCCTTTGATTGGATCATACAATTTGCCATTTCTTTTAATACATGATTTTTTTCTCTTAGCAACACCATTTTTCTATGTTGTAGATGGAATAATATGTTGCATCTAAATTTTGGTAAGTTGTAAATTTATTGTTAACATATTCACCTCAATTATATATTCTTAACTTTTGAAGTTGATGTCTAGATTTTTTTTCTACAAGGGACTTGTAGTAAAAAAACATGTCAAAAAATTCACTCACAATTTTTAATAATAAATCCAAGTGCATTTGGTGAAGTCATGAATGAAAGTTAAGAAGTACTTGAACTCGGAGAAAGAAGTAGAATATACCAAACCACACAAATCATTATGAACAATCTACAGGGGGGTTGAGGTGTGCCAGGAGGCATGCTTGTCAAAACCATCTCAATAATGGTTGCTAAGAACATAGCTAGATCAAACACCATCTCTGTAAGAAACAAGAAGAAGACTAATTTCCCTTTTCTAATTACATAGTTTTTGTAATGAGTGATAGTTTAGATGAACAAATCACTCATGCCAATTTTTTCTCAAGTCATTGCTATGAAAAATAAAAATTGATGGAAGATATGATGACCTAAAGTTGTTGAATTTGTACAACTTGGTATTATCATCATAAATTCTAGTTGCTAGGACATGTTTAGTATATTTTAAATCCTTGATTACAAGTTGGTGAGGTAAAATTTTTATTTTTTTACCTTCACCTGAATGAGTAATTTGATATATTGATAGAAGGTTGCAAGAAATATTTGAAACACATAATGCATCATCAAAATGACCTTGATCTAGCTGAAATTATCTATAGCCTACAACACTAAGAGATCTATCATCAACAATATATTTTTTTTGGTGTTACATTCATTAAGAGAAGGAAAAATGGCTTTTTCCTTAGCCATATGATAAGATGTTCCAAAATAAATAAGACACTCATTAGAAGAAGTAGATGTTGCATTGGAGAAAAAACCAAAAGAAGAAAGTGCATATCCATGAGAAGAAGAGTTAGAAGATGGGGGGTCAAGATTGTTGTTGCTCTTTTTTATTTTTGCTTCTAAGGCTTCCATATTCTTGAAACTTTTATACTCTAGATAACCATCTCATCCAAAAAAATTACAATGTTTCTTGGTTTCTTGCCTTTTGATTTAGTTCCTTTAGCACCATTAGAAGGAGGATCCGGATGAGAGGGTTTGGGACCCTTGTTTTGTTTGTTGTTGTGCGGATGTTGCTTCTTCAGATGTTGGGATTTATCCTTCTATTGTGCCAGTAAGAATTTGTTAGATGTACTTGTATGGATGGTCACTCTAATATGTAAGAGATAACATTTCTCTCTAATCAAAGAATCAAAAAAAATATTTAAAAGAAGAATTTTGTAAGTAGCCTTTGACTAATAAGGGATTCTCTGGTGGAGTGAAAGGTAGATATAAAAATAGACTAGGAAGTGTCAATATTAGCAAGAATAACATATATAAGTTGGTCATCTATATTGTTTATTTCACATTCTACAAGTAAAAATCTAAGTGTTTTGAACTTATATATAAAATCTTTAATGCAAGATAGATTTAAGCAATTAATTAGTTTTTGAGCTAATGGGATTGAATCTCATTGTGTTTACTGGACACGATTTCCGTATTTTTCCATGGTGCATCTAGGATCTCAATTCCTTGAAGGTGAAATTGAACATCACTAGATATGGACACTTCGCTTAGTCCACATGCTTCGTCATTTTTATTAACCCATTTCACTTTCTTTAATGCATTAATATACACAATTTATGTTCCCAAGGTAACCTAGTAAAGTCCCCTACGTTGTTGTAGATCCTCCATATGATATTTCCATGGGAAGTAGTTTGAATTGGTAAGCAAGAGATCACATGGACTAACCATATTACAATATGTAGGTAAGATGGCTTCAAAAGTAGAAACTATCTATTTATATGGAAATCTCTTGGAAAAAAAATAAGAGGTTTTAAAAAATTGCACTAAAAATAGGATTTGGATGTCAAAGTTATTCCATTTTGAAAAAAGATATGGAAAGCAACCAAGGTGTCATGTGGAAAATAGAGGTTGGTCAATGTGGTGCTAGGTGCACAATGACATTGTCGGGTTGTAGAGAGTAAAAAAGTTGATATCTTTGTCTAACTTTGTTTATAAGCTCACTTTTACAAATAAGTTACTTTTATGAATAAAATAAGTGACCCACTTTTCTAAAATAAATGAGAACCACCTTTTTAATAAAGTTACTTTACAAATTAATTACATGCAAGGAGTAACTTGGAAAAAACAACAAAGTTAGTTTATAAGTGATTCACTATTATAATTTAAGTGAATGCAATTTACAATAAAGTTGTTTTATAACTTAAATTTGCATTCATTTTTTTTTTTTTATCAAAATGCAACTTAATAAAAATAAACATTTGAACTCAAGACCTGTAATTTAATAAAGTAACTTTCAATCAAGTGAACTATTACAAAAGATACAAGAAATGTTAGAAAGGAGCACGGGGTCCTATTATTTTTTATTTTTTTATTCTTTTCCTTGAAGTGTGTGCTTACCCCAAAACCCCTTCTTTTTGCCTATAAAGAAATTCAACACACTTATACACACAAAAAAACAATTTTTGAAAAACAAATCAACACTTTGTAAGTTCAGGGTTAGATTTCATTAGTCTATTTGGAAAATGAAAATTTTCCTCTATGATTTTGATTTGTAGAGTTTGTGCAAAGTGTAGGGAAGATATCATACATAGAAAATAAAGAACTTTTTGTTATGTTTCTAATTTGTTGAGACTATAGACAATGCACAAAAAAAATACTGATATTGGAAAGAGAGTAACCTATAAATAAAAATACAAACTGAAATGAAATATTAAAATAGTATGAAAGAGATTTTAAAAACTAAAATGACATTGTATACATATGGATCTAATATAAATCATTCTATCTTGAGAAAACAATAAAAATTTCGGGTAAACACAAAATTTTCCAACTAAAACAACACTCTTGATGTAGTGGAATAGTTCTCTTGATCTAAAAATGATCAGAAACTATAGAATATAGAAGTCCTTTGATGCATGTAGAAACATAGGTCCATGACCTTAATCAACAATGAGAGTGGGTATTCATAAGAACTTCATACCATTTTTGAGAAACAAGTATATCCTCACAAGTCAGACACCTTAATGCAATTTCTTACACAAGCAAATCAAAGACTAGTACACCAATGTATTACATGGTTAAAACCCTCAAAGAAGGAAATGTTCCGTGACTCCAACAAACATAGCCACTTGACGTGATATTAATGGAAAATAAAAATGGTTTACATTTTTTTTTTACAATCGATCACCACCAAGTTGTTAGATTGTG
The DNA here is from genome assembly GCA_900067695.1 of Picea abies. NCBI lineage: Eukaryota > Viridiplantae > Streptophyta > Pinopsida > Pinales > Pinaceae > Picea > Picea abies. The sequence goes on from CBVK0101449559.1 coordinate 6,299, forward strand.
AGTCCCTAGACAATTACAAAGTTCAAGATTACCTTTTTGTGAGTTTCTATCCTTATCTAATGATGAGGTGTCATCCTTATTCATTGATGGATTTTTAGTGAGATCTAGATCTAAAGGTGGTGAAATACATGTACTATGTATTGATGTCATGGGATGAATATAGTGTTGAGATGGCTCAATCATTTTCCAACAATCCTCTTTTATTGTGTCTTATTACATATTTTAACATGGAATCAAAGCTTCTCTAGTCTTAAGGGAGCTTCTTTAGTGGTCCATGGGAGCTTAACATGTGTATGATAAATTTCTCATGGTAATAATCCACAGGAGGTGAGGTGTGAGTTGAGAGGAGGTCTCTACATCAATAAAATTGTATATCTACATTCATTTAGAGGTGCAATGGCAGAGACAAGATCCTAGTTCTTTTAATTTATTATTGATTTAAATTTCTATTGTTTTACTACATATTCTTGGAGAATATTTCTTTGCATTTAGGATATATAGCAAGAAGTAATGGGAGATAATTGTTTTTAAAATTTATGTTCCTGGGTCTATGCTTAAAAGTGAAATACATTCACAATGAAGTTTGATTGTAATATAATGCAATATAATGAGATTGTTAGATTCCTAAATAATACTTGTAAATATCTATATCAAAATATTGATTTGCATCCACAAGCAATTGACCTATATCAATTTTGTGCTACCAAATTGAGTGATTTCAAGGATCTACCCAATGACCTCAACATGCATCAATATACATAAGCAATAGACAATAAACTTCAACAAGAATAATCCATTTCCCAATCAATCACATTAGAGCTACATCAAGTGATATAACAAGCGATCTCCCCATGAGTAGAGATCTCTTATTTAACAATTAAATATGTTAGATTTAATATCATGCAACAAATTTGTACAAACATATATGAAGCAAGGGACACAAGAAATTTGCATTCAACAAAACACTGAAGGGGGGAATTATATTAATTAAACCATTCATATGTATGTTTCTATTGTACAATTGGTCCCCTTTATATAACAATAGGTGACCATAATAACTATGTCATAATTATATGTTTAGTTCAACCATATTCATAACTATCTCCAATAGTATATTTCCATGGATCTCTCAACCGATATTCATCCCTAACTTCTCTCTTTTCTTCTCATGTTTGATTCTTCCTTCGACTTATATGCTTGGTCTACATTATTACAAATCCATCATATTATTCATGATTCACAAGTAGGAGTTAATCCTTCATACTCCCCCTTAATAATTACTTGTGATCTCAATATAGAGTCTTCAACTTTCTTTTGAGCTGGTCCCATCTTCATCTTCATATTCTATGCTCTTTTCCTTCGATGCTCTTTGTCTTCATTTTATGTCTTCTACAATATTTGGTCTTTTTCATTCTTCATCCTCAATATTATTCAATTTTCATCTTGTACTTCCAAAACATAAACATTGTATTTGCTGAAGCCCATATAAAAAATTTACCATCTACTGGAATACATTGTTAGGATGTTTAGACACTTAGGAGTTAGTAAGATCTACTTGGTCTATTGTGTCATTAGGTAAAAGTGTGTTTTATAGTGTGTTTCTTTAGTATGTATTTGTAGTTAGGAAATCCGACGGTCATGATATGTTCCCGACATAAAGTGATCCGACGGTTCATACTCTCCTCGATATTAATGGCCATTGATCCATGGCTTAACACCCGATTGGTCCATGATATCTATTTAAAGAGCATGGATGGTCATTTTTCGACGATCGATTGTGAAAAACTCTCTTGTAAAATCTCTCTATAATTTTTTTCTTTGCATTAATAAACTGCTCCAAGTGGCCGCATTGGCTAGGGCCGTGGATGTTTCCCCATAGGGTTTTACCACATGAAAAAATTGGTGTGTTGATATTTGATCTGGTTATGTGAGTGGTTATTGAAGGTGTTTTCCCTCTGTTGGAATACATGTGTTGTCAAACATAGTACCATAGCCTGTTTGAAGACCCACTCCTGTTGTAGATCGAGATCGTGAAGTCGAGTTGCCTCATCTCCATTTTCTGGCATTTCCATACATTTATGGGATGATAAGACTATTCCATTGTGTTCAGAGCACTCATTTCATTCATGAACACTTTCCATTTCACTCAAAAAGGTTTCTGTTTTCCCAAGATACGACCATTACAGTCAGATCCGAAGGTATAAACCCTGAATACACATTTTTAAAATTTCTGCAAAGTTTTATTTTTATTTTATTTCGGTTTGTATTTTTTATTTCTAGGTTGCTACTCTTTTATATCTGCATATGTTCTTTGCCCCGCGCCCTGTGCGATCTCGGCAAATCAAAAACAAATAGGAAAAGGTGCATCTTCCGGGTAAGCTAACTGAGATCTAACCCTTGTTGTCATTGAGAAGCGAATTTTTTTTCTTGTGTGAAAAGACTTTTTTTTAGAATGATCTCTAAGGTCGACAACAACAACAACATCTTTTTCTTTGCATTAATAAACTGTTCCAAGTGGCCGCATTGGCTGGGGCCGTGGATGTTTCCCCGTAGGGGTTTTACCACGTGAAAAAATTGGTGTGTTGATCTTTGATCTGGTTATGTGAGTGGTTACTGAAGGTGTTCACCCTCTGTTGGAATACCTGTGTTCTCGAACATGGTATTAGAGCCTGTTTGAAGACATGCTCTTGTTGTAGATTGAGATCGTGAAGCCAAGTTGCCTCATCTCCATTTTCTGGCATTTCTGTACATTTTTGGGATGAGAGGATTGTTCCATTGCGTTCATAGCACTCATTTCATTAAAGAACACTTTTCATTTCACTCGAAAAGGTTTCCGTTTGGCCAAGATACGACCATTGCAGTCAGATCCGAAGGTATAAAGCCTGAATACGCATTTTTTAAATTTCTGCAACGTTTTATTTTGATTTTATTTTGGTTTGTATTTTTTATTTCTGGGTTGCTACTCTTTTAGATTTGTGTATGTTCTTTTCCCCGTGCCCTGTGTGATCTCGGAACATCAGAAACAGATAGGAAAAGGTGCATCTTCCAGGTAAGCTAACCGAGATCTAACCCTTGACAACAACAACAACAACAACAATCGTCCTTCTGAACATTACAATATATTTTGCTACACCATTTGGTTAAAACTTGCCTTATTAAGTAAGAGGTCTTGAGTTCAAGTTTCTCTTTTGTTACTTTTTTTGAAAAAGTTCATGTTAAAAATTGTAAAGTGCATTTCACTTCAAGTATAAAAGTGAATCACTATAAGTAGCTTTATATTTTATTTTAGAATTATTTATTTTGCATGCAATTTTTATGTTATAAGGTAACTTCATTGTAAAAGTGATCCCCACTTCTCTTTATAAAAGTGGGTCACTTCATAAGTGGGTCACTTCATAAAGTAGCTTACACTATCACGTGGTTATTTGGTTCTCTTTTATGCCTTTTTAAAAAAGGGCATAACTCTCACATCGAAAGTCCATTTTCATTGCCGTTTTTTATTAAAACCGCATAACTTTTCGAGATCTTTCCATCCAGATCATTAGTTTCAAGTTTTAAATCCACATTATCTGCATATTTAATATGGCTTCTACAAGTAATGTCTTGCTTACCAGCGACAACTACTTCCAATGGAAATACTGTATGGAAGATTTATTAAGAAATAAAGGCCTATACCGGATTACCTTGGGAAATGAAACAACACCCACTGATGATGATACAAAATCCAAATGGGATAATAGGAATGACAAAGCACGTGGACTAGTTGGAATGTCCATCTCTCCTAATTTAAGGTACCACCTTCAAGGAATTGATGAACCCAAAGAAGCTTGGAACACGATTGAATCTATGTTTGGTAAACTCAATATTATTCGAGCACAACAGTTAGAAAATCAAATACTGACCTTGAGTCCAAGTGATTTTTCTTGCCTTGGAAACTATCTATCTAAGCTTAAAACACTCAGAATTTTATGTGAAGAATGTAAGATAAAAATGGAAGAAGAGTGTTGCATATATCTTATTCTTTCTAAACTAGGTAGTGCATATTCTATGTTTGTATATACCTTTTATGCCATGAGAGAGGCTCTAGAGAAAGCTTATGAAAAACCAACTCTTGAGTTCTTTTGTTCTTCTTTGATTAGAGAGGAAGATAAGCTTGTACAACTTGGAGTGATCAACACTGCAGGTACCTCCAACAAAGCCTTAGTTGCCCAACAGAAAGATAAACCCAAGTATCCCAAGAAGCAACATCCTTGCTACAACAAAAAACAACATAAGGATACCAAACCTGCTCAGACAACTTCAACTCCTAATGGTGACAAAGGAGCAAAATATAAAAGTAAGAATACGAACAAACATTGCAACTTTTGTGATAAAGATGGTCATGATGAGTCTGAATGTTTCAAGAAGATGGCAGCCTTAGAAGCAACGATGAAGAAGCACAACATCAGTATTGATTCTTCTTCTTCTTCTTCTTCGCATGGACATGCACTTTCTGCTTCTGGTTTCTCCTTCAATACACCTTCTACTACTTCTTCTTCTTCTGATGAGTGGCTTATTGATTCAGGAGCA
>CBVK0101449561.1:0-15128 GCA_900067695.1 Picea abies
CTAGATTCTCTAGATGCCATCTGATCCTAATGTCTATACCAAGAAAGTAGGAATCCATCTCATAATCCTTGTCCTTTATGTTGATGACCTTATCCTTACTGGTAGTGACTCAAAACTTTTAAACCATGTGAAAACCAACCTTAAGAAGAAATTTGAAATGACAAACTTAGGATTTTTGCACTATTTCCTTGGCGTCCAAGTTTTGCAAACCAATGAAGGAATTTTTATTTCCCAGTATAAGTATGCTTGTGACCTTCTTCATTGCTTTCACATGGATGATTGTAAACCAACCCCTTCTCCCTTCTAGTCTGGAGTCAATCTTTCTTCCACCTGTACTTCTCCTGAAGTTGATGCCAACCTATATTGTCAGTTAGTTGGTATCCTTTTATATTTGACTCATACCCATCCTAATCTTTTCTTTGTTGTTGGTCTTGTTGCCCGATATATGCAAACACCCCATGAAAGCCATTAGAAAGCAACTAAATGGATACTTCACTATGTTCGTGGTACAGTTCAGTTCGGGATACATTACAGTTTAGGAGGGACTCCCTTATTGGTTGGTTTCACTGATTTAGATTGGGCTGGAGACCCCGATGATCGGAAGTCTACTGCAGGTTATGTTTTCAGCCTTGGTTTAGGATCTTTCACTTGGGCCTATAAGAAACAACAGGCTATTGCACTTTCTTCAGCAGAAGTAGAGTACCGAGCAACGGTAAATGCAAGTCAGTAAGCCCTGTGGCTTCGATAGATCCTTTCAGAGTTTGGATTCCAGCACCCACATCTGACCAGCCTTTGGTGTGACAATCAGAGTGCCATTAAGCTCGCCAAAGACCCAGTTCAATATCAATGCAGAAAACACATCGAGCTACACATGCACTTCATCAGAAAGCTCATTCATGATCAAGTTATTGAAGTGCTCTTTTTCCCTACAGAAGATCAAGTTGCAGACATTTTCACAAAGTCTCTTACATAAGTGAATTTTTCCAAACTTTGATCTATGTTAGGAGTTCAAGAAGTTGTCATTAAGGGGGGATAAGCTCTAATGCCTCCTTCCTTCTCCTATTGTGTCACTATTGTAAATTCTTCAATCCTATCCCAAGTTGTTCTTAAGGGGGGATGTTAGGATGTTTAGACACTTAGGAGCTAGTAAGATCTACTTGGTCTATTGTGTCATTAGGTAAAAGAGTGTCTTATAGTGTGTTTCTTTAGTATGCATTAGTATGCATTTGTACTTAGGAAATCTGATGGCCATGATATGTTCCTGACATAGAGTGATTCGTCGGTTCATACTCTCCTCGATATTAATGACCATTGATCCATGGATTAACACCTGATTGGTCCATGATCTCTATTTAAAGAGCATGGAGGGTCATTTTCCGATGATCGATTATGAGAAACTCTCTTGTAAAATCTCTCTGTAATCTTTTTCTTTGCATTAATAAACTACTCCAAGTGGTCGCATTGGTTGGGGCCGTGGATGTTTCCCCATAGGGGTTTTACCATCCCTCCAAGACTCAAAGAGGACGCTCTCTATCTGATATAGCTTTGTTTCCTGGGAATTTTAAGCTAGTTATTGTTGTACAGAGGTTTGGTTTTTTAAATGGTTGGTTGCAACAAAAAGGGAGGGCCATTGGGCAATGGAGTCAAAGAGGCCTTATCCAATCAACACAGTTTCTACAGGAAAAAATCATAGGGAAGGATAGGCACCTTTGTTGCATTATTTGAAATTGTTGAATGATATGAAATAAAAGGTGAGGAAAGAGGATTGTATCAGAGCAATTAAGAATTATGAAACTAACCATCTAGTAGAAAACATAGAAATTATCCAAAGCCAGAAACATAATGTATTTTAAAAAAAATTCTGATCGTAATCTTCTATTGAATAATTCAGAAAGAAACCAATATGTGACATGGAAAACATATTACAAAAGAGACACTTCACCAAAACGATATGCCACAGGAATCCTGAGAAGCTTGACTTGTATTACTAAAATTTGATTAAAAGAGGCTTTGTGAGCTGCTCTACAATGTTGCTCTTTCTAACAGGTCCCAACTAATCAACCCCTATTACATTTAAATTATATAAATATATATAGAGATTATCTCCTAGGATCAAGAGTTTGAATTCAACAACCCGACCAAAAATAGAAACAAATCCCTGGAAATCTTGAATTGTTTGCCATGAAAGATGGGCCAAACTACTAAAAATGGGGGTCCACTAAGACACTTGTATCTCCAAATATATGAAATATGTGAACAAACTGAAAGAGTTTATTGTATATGAGTCCGCATTGAGAAAATACCTCTTTATGTTTTCCCAAATTCATCTCCGTATCTCCAAAACATCTGCCGCAAGATCATGACCAAAACAGGAAAAAATGGTAGCCTGAAAAATAGGGCTCAGAGATGGCTTTGATTCTCCCAACTGTTGAGACTTGTGTAAATTATGGGAGATTTTATTGTTCTTCCGCCCGTGCTGAACAAAAACCTCTCTCACACTTTCAAAATCCATTCCCATTTTCCTTTTGTTCTCTTTTGAATATGATGTGTTGAACTGTGCCAAAAAACAATTTTTTATTTTTGGGAAGGTGGTTTTGAAGGAGAAAGGTGGTATTTCGGAGGCCCCTAGGGTTGTAAGTGGTATTAGGGGGAGGGGGTCCAAGTTCACATGATGGTGACAATTGTCTACGGTGGTTTTTCATATCGTACCCCCTTTTGGTTGAGTGACGTAAGGGGGGGAGGCCCGATATATGGGGAAAGGGCATAAGTGTTAGAACTTTATGATAGTTTTAAATTTAATTTTCTTTATTAATTCATTTTGTATTTATTATATGTTTTTTAATTTTTATTTATTATTTATTTTTAGTTTTTAAGTGTATTAATTTGTTTTATTATATTTTGTTTTAATGTTTATTAAGTGTTTTAATTTTGTTTTTGTTTTTTATTTTTTTGTATGTTTTTAATGTTTTAATTATATAGTTTAGTTTTTATTTGTATTTTTTTTGTTTTATGTTTAATGCTTATTTATTCAAAATTTTAATTGTTTTATTATTAAATGTATTTTTACTATGTTTTATATTTTTAAATTGTTTTTTGGTTTTTATGTTTTATATTATTTTATTTTTTAATTAATGTTTAATTCTAATAAACTACCCTAATTGCTAATTTAATCAAACTAACCTAATTACTATTTATTAATTAATTTATCAATATCAAGCCTAACCTAGTTTTATTAGTCTAACTACACTAATTTATTTAAATTAACATTATTATGCTAATTAGTGTTAAAAAATGCCACTAACCATTTATTACTAACTTAATGTTTTTTATCCTAAGCTTGTTTATGCATGTAGGGACGAAAATGGTGGAGGTGTGAAAAAATGGAGGGCGAGGGCATGGAGGGTGCAACATGGTGATGAAGGATCGAGTGAAATGGTTGAAGGGAGAAGTGAAATCAACTGAGCCTAGCAAACCCGATGTCTTCATCATGAGAGCAATGCCAAACATATAGTTGAAGAAACAAATCACCTATTATTATAGGACCCCAACACTGGGTTTTCCTTGGCTTACTGATAACCACACTCTGGGTTTTTCTGGATTACCCTCGACCATCACATCCTCAAGTGGTTTCTTCTTACCACAAAAAATACATCAAGTGATTTATGGCTGATCATGAACCTTCCTCTGTCATGACAAGTGGTTTTTTCTTACGACAAACCTTGCACTAAAAAGTGCTTTTTAGAGCACCAAAAACTTTTCAACATACAAATTATGGGGATACACTTGCCTCTTCTAGGCTTACAATAACATTAAATCAGATACATACAATTTCAAAATTTCAGTTCTAGCTTAATCTAGCCCTTATACAAACATAGGACCAAGACCATTTTCTTTCCATCATCAAATATTTTTCAAGGAGGACCATTATACTTTTTAGGGATGTCATTTTTCATGGATTCATTGCCTTTTCATCTCAACAAATAGTACTATTTATTTATCTTGCTTCCTTTTTCCTTCATTTTCATTTCCTTTATTTATCCTTTCACTTTTGCTTTGTGTCTTGATTTGTACTTCTCTTTGATGCTTCATTCCTTTTTCTTTCTCTTCTTTCTTCATTATCCTTGTCTTTTTTGCTTCATTTGTTCATGCTCAGGAGTATATCTACTTCAACTTTATTTCACCATCCTCTTGTTTCATGGAGTCTGAATCTTCTCCTCTTTTTATCTTTTTCTTTCCTTTACACTTAAAACTACATTCTTACAAAAATATGTTTCTCGTTGGACTGCACAATGTCCAACAAAGAAAACTACGACCTTGGTTTGACAAAATTAATTGACACACCAGTGTCATGATTTTCCATGTCTTTACTTTTTACTTTGAAAATTTCGATGACTTCATTACATAAACATAATATTTCAAGTCACACTTTCGCTTAAATTGATTTTAATAAACTCTCAAACTTTAAATTGACTCAACACTTTACATCAATAATTCAACTTATTAAATAAATAATCTCAACTTTGACTCCTAACATCAATGATCCTTAAACATATCTCTTACTTTATCACTTACATGACTGTTTATATCAATTTGCAAAAGAAATTTATTACATAATAAATTTGGTTTCAGACTCTTAACTACTCTTTTCCCATGACTCTTTACATCAATGAATGCTTCATTCTAATTTCATTTGTTTCTTGATTTTGAATGCTTACTCTCCACCAAAACTTAACTTTTACAACTTATCAAAACTTTATATACTTTGTCCATTTCAAAAAACTTCATTACATACATTGACAACCCTTTTAACTTAGTGGCAAACCCTTAAAAAAATATTTTCTCTTTCTCCATTTAAAAAAAAATAAAAGAAACTGTGCATTAAGTCAAACTTTCCATGTCTAGAGTGTCACCCTTTCCTATTTTCTTCTTCATCTCAATGAGCTCATTCCTTATACTGTTGTAATAGAGAGCCTCTTCAGATTGTTTATTTGCATATGTCCAACATTGTTCTCACTTTTGGTTGGATCTGTAATTTGTTTGGAACAACAAATGCCACATCCCTAACTAAATATCTTGTAGAATCCATATGGGAAAGTCCTTAAGCCTCCTTCTCGTTAACTCCACTAAGTCAAGGAATTTTTTTTATAGGCCACTCATCATTGTTTTCAGCTATCATGTTGATCAATCACACCTCTTTAGATGAAGGAAGAAACAAGAAGTGCCCAGATCTATTCAAATTGATTCCATATATCATATTACACCCAACTATTTTACCAACAATCGTTGAAACACTCCTAAAAAAAGACTTTGCTTGAGATGAAGGAAACAAACAACAACATGAACCCAATGTACAAAAGTGATATTTCACTAGTTATCTTTGAGATCCACTTAGAATGTGATGATATATTCAACTGAGGGCAGGATCCTTGAGTATTGCAGACCATTTACCGAGGCCAGTTTTTTTATTCCTTGTGTAAGAGCCACCTCCTCCTCCTTTGTTTTCCACAGACATCACTATAATACACAAGTAATGGAACATATTCTCCACCATTTCATCCTTGTCTTCTCAAAACACTCTGACAATAACTGCTCTCTCTTTTCGTGGCATCTCACTCACAAGGTGGCTATTTTGTTAGTAATATTCCATGAACAAAAATGTGGTAATCATCATAGTCAAATTCATATCCTACTGCCCTAAGTCCAACCATGGTTGTCCCATAAGTCTTATACAACTTGGTATCCCCAATTTCTAGGGATAACTAGGAGATGATGTATTGAGGCCCTTAGGTTGCATACATGGAGTACCAAGAGACATATGACTAACAACATCCACTTGCACATACAAAGAACCACTTCAACACTACACATCCTCAGTTCATCATGATGGCATTCACCACATCAACTTGCTTCCAAATTATTATGGGTCTTGATCCATGAGGTACAAGTCAGGTATTGTGGTAAGTATCACTTTAATACTTGAGGCATTTGAGTATATTTCATTTAAAGGTGCTTTTGATTATAGAACGTCTGCTTGGAAATTATGATCTTTTCCCTGTTTCACTTTGGTGGTTGAAATTATTTCCTAGCAAGTGGTCACCCTTGGGGATGGGTTTTCTATTGGGAGGTCTCCTTGACAAGTAATCATGCCATTCCCAATAATACTTATCATTTTTCACACTTCATCCTTTTCATCTCATCTTTTTGGATTTTTGGGTGTATTGACCCAAGAAGGGATTGTACCTCATTTCATGGGAAGAAGGAGCTGAAGGCCCAAAGGGAATTTAGTTGGAAAAAGATAAAATAAAAAACTATTACCTTCCATATACTCACCCAAAGAGGTCTTGAGAACAATGAAAAGTTTCTCTTAATAAAATCAAAGACCTGCAAAAGAAAATACACACATATAAAAATGTCCCACTTGTTGAGGGATCTACACAAGTGTGTTGCAAGATTTTCTTTACCCATATGGAACTCTGTGTATCTCTCCCTTCAAGTGACACTGTGGTACTGCCCCCCAAGATTTATGTTACCCATTGGGAGTACTCAGTCATTCTGAACCTTAATTAATTAATGGAAAATAAATGGGCTTGGAAAAAGGATTCATTGAAAACAAAGGTGCAACACACCCTCTACAAAGGCACCCATAAATGAGACACTACGAAACCTTGTATGTCATGAACCCCATGCCCAAAAGTATTACCCCCATCCACTTCATATTCTCCACATGACTTAGACAGGGTTACACCTAGGAACAAATCCTTGACTTAAGGACTGATTCACCCAATAGGTTACCTTGTCAACCGTCCCATACCTAAACTTGCAAAATGGCATATGGGATTTGAGAACTTGTTTAATTTGATGAGGTAGTTTTTGATGTACATGCTTAGGTGGATCTTGTATTAAAAATTATTTTTATTTCCATGATGCTTTGACTTTATATAATTGGAGGGTGCAATGTTCTGAGATCCTTGGAGGGTGCACTTGTCTGTCTTTGTAGGACCTTATTGATGGACGTTTTAGAGGAACAATCCCAATTTGGGCCTTCATTGGGGTAGGAAGCCCACATGTTGGATGCCATGACCCACACCTTGGGACCAACTAGATGATGGAATTTTCCTTTGGATGAAAGAGAGGAGACCTTGGATAGTGACACCTATCCCTCTTCCAGCCCAATGACTTGCTTGGGAGTTCTTACACAACTTTTCTAGGCTTGACGTCTTGTTTTGGGGCTAGGGCATGTGGTGGTTGATGGACACTTGACACTTTTGGATGGGAGGACCCCTTTCACTATGGATGAGACACTTGGATTGAGGACACATGGCCTTTGGAGGCCTATCACTTTCTCCTAACCCCAATGACTTCACTAAAGTGCCAAAACGCCATCCTTTAGGGATATGCCATCATGATTTTAGGGTTTCTTCATGTGCAAATTTAAATTTATCTTGTAAAGGGGTAAGTAAAAGAGGACAAACTCCTTAATTTTTGGTTTATCCTAACTAAATGTGGACAAACACTTTTAGTAATTTTTGTATAAATAAGGATCAAATTCATTTTGTTTTATCATAGCTCTCTCATAAGATAAGACTACTTGGCTGAAATTTACGCCATACTTGGGAAATTTGGACTGTCTCCCTCTCTTGTGAAACTATATTTTTGTGTTTTATCTTGGTATGTTGTGGATATAAGGTGGTTCTCAACTCTTGAAGGCTTGATTTCTTGCTTTGGATATATATTTCTTGGTAACCTAGGGTTTTCTCATGCTATTTTGTGGAATTGGTAGGGAAATTTCTACATTTTGTTGGTTTTTTCTTCTAGTTTCATTGATATTCTTGTTTTAAAACCTTGGAGGAGTATAAGAGCATACACCCTCTACTAAGCTACATTTTAGTTTCATTTTGACAACTCATTTTTCACAAGGTTTCTAGGAGGAGTAAAAGGGATTACACCCTCCTAGCCTTACCTTAGTTGGTTTTGCATGCTCTAGGAAGTATAAGGGCCTACACCCCTCTAGATATTGTGGAATAAACAATCATAACCAAGAATACATTTACCCATAGATTAAAGTCACTAATCCGAAATTTGCATTGGAGAAATAAATTACTTGCATTGGAATGCGTGATTTTACAAGATATTCAAATTGTTTGAAGTAGAATAAATTCTATATGTTATTAGCCTCTTTGAGACTCTAGGGAGTCATATTTGGACAAGTATTTATTTCTTATGTAATACATTTTTTCTACAACCATTAGGTATACAGAAAAACACTTTTAAACCCTTACTTTACTCACTGATCTACCATAAGAATTTTCTTGGAAGTTGTCATTGATAATCTACTTGATATTGGCTAATTGTTGGTCAAGTTGTTTGTTGATTTCTTGGGGTATATTTTGCAGCTGTAGTAATATTTTTCAACAGACATAAGGATGTCATAATATCTATTCAATAACATTACTCAAGAATCTTACTTTATTACTGAAGTCTTGCTTTATCATACTTGAGTTATAATAGTCAATGCTAGCTTAATCTCTTGCATCTTTACTTGAAATTTAGTGACATATTTAGCAGATTTTATTACCATTTAATCCTTGATTTATATCATTGTTTACTTCTGATACATAGGACACCACACTTCACTCAATTTTCCATTTAAATATTGGGCTTGTATATTTGTCTTTTTTCTTGTCTTGGGTAGGTACAATTCTCTTCTGCAGGTACTCAAGTCTCTGGAAACCATTTACCATCATCAAGACTCATTTTCAAACCATATTCCATTTCTTAGCTTGAAGCATATGGGCATCACCTTCGATTACTCTACTTTCAATCTCATTTCCCCGTAGGGTAACCAGGGATACCCCCCTTGTGTATGACTTCTCATTCACTAAAGAGAGGGGAGTACCTATATAAGGTGATAGTGGATAGGTATTCCTAAATTTATCACCATCATGTGGATTGGGTCGAGCTTTTTCCAACCTACAATTTGTGTGATAACACAAATATCTTCTCAAGTCTAGGACTTTGCTCTTTTCAACTCAAAGATTTTGATTCACATAATCTTCGATGTTGTTGATGCATGATAAAAAAATTACAAAAATTAAGGGATATAATGTGTCATATAGATCAAATATAAGACATTCACATCAAGGCATTTAGTCTGTCACGTGTTGATTCTCATCCATCACATTATCAATAATTTTGGGTGAATGCAATAGAGAGGGGGGAAATATATATTGAAAGAAATGACAATGTACGTTGAAAGTAATGGGGAATCCTAGAACTGTATGTAATACAAAAGAGAAAAATAAAGATAATGAGGTCAAGATGCAAAAAAAGGGGGTTGCACCATTCACCATTGTCAGAAATTCTTCATAGTTGGAAATATTAGCTGCACCCATATCCTTTGTTGGACAATGGTGTGCTCAAAGTTGTTGTATGAGTGTCGTAGCCGATGTTAAATATATTCCCATATCCACAAGTACCCCTCATGGTTTCTGATGCCATTTCATCACCATAAACTGTTACATGAGATAATTCCCATGGCCCTGGTTGGTATGTCCTACTATAGGAACCCCTAGCTTTTGTTGTACCCATATCGTCGATGAGAGAAAATACTGCAGCCAACATTGCTACTTGATAAATGTGATACCTATATTGCTGATGAGAGAAAATAATGTAGACAACATTTCTACTTGAGAAATGTGAGACCCCATGGCATTCATATATTCTGCCAATTCCATTTCTATCCTCTTGAGTTCCTTCCCTTGGTTTTGATGCCAAATGTTGGATTTAATATCTTGCAACAAATCCTTACAAACATATACGAAGTAAGGGACACTAGGATTTTACAATAAACAAACCCTTGAAGGAGAAAATTATATTAAACAAACCATTCTTGTGTGTTTCTATTGTACAATTGGTCCCGTTATATAGCAATAGGTGAACATAATGGCTATGTCATAATTAGATGTTTAGTTCAACCATATGCATATGCATAACTATCTCTAACAATATATCCTTAAATCTTTCCATGAATCTCTCAACCAATATTCATCCCTAAATTTCATTTTTTCCTCTCATCTTTGATTCTTCTGTAGACTTCTATGCTTGGTCTACATTATTACAAATCCATCATATTATTCATGATTCACAACTAGGAGTTAATCCTTCAAAATAATATTCAAATGCATATACTAGATCTACAACATGGATATATTCCATGGAATTTGTTACATGTGTTGTACCTAAGGATTACAATGTGAGGAATCTCCGACACAAGAACCACAATTACATATAGGGCTATAGACATGAGGTTTCTGATGGAACCTCGAATAAGAAGTGTTATCACTATGTTCTCCAAGATGCCCTCAAATATTTAGAATATGCCATCTACAACTCCAAAATATCTAGATGTGATTTAGCAACCAATGTTGATGGTGTATTTTCTACCGAATATTCTATTTCTTAACACATGGTATATTAGTTCTATAATATCTTCTTACTGTAATCAAATATTTGCAATTTGTCAAAAACTAGTAGAGACTTTCATTGTGTCCTTTGGATGTTAGTTGGTGCACTGAATGTGAATCATTGTCATGGAAAAATAATTTCCCACTCTTCTTTCCTCCTTTGAACCCTCATTCTATTTCTATGGAAATCAAAGCCTCAAGAAAATGTTCCCTCAAATGGACTCTCAATAATATGGTCAACAAGGGAGAATGAGCACCACATGCACCTTGAAGAAGCTCTAGCTAGAATGAAAATGTAGGTATAATAAAGCCTAATCTGGGTGTTTGATTGACACAAACATGTTGCAGATTGCAATTGAAGAGGATGAACTACACAATATATTTCTTTCCAGGTATACCACATGCACTTGTTAAGCCAAAAGGAGGTAACATGATTTTTGTTTTGGGACTTTGCATATTTTTATATCCCACATAGGAAAGGTAATAAAACAAATCATTCTTTATATTGAATATTGATCACTTAAAACCATAAGAAAAAGAACCAATGAGGGGTATTCATTGAATTCTACTTGTCCATATCGTCTCCATTCTATAACATTGTCAATAGTGAAAAAATATTTGAGTTGTTTCCCATGGGTGATGGTGAAAAAATATTTGAGTTGTTTCCCAGGGGTGATATTGTGGATATTTAAAACAAAAAATGTATTTCTTTTTTAAATGTTCTACCCTTATTTTTAAAAGATGCATTTACTTCGTCTAATCCCTTGAGAGGGAAGTTGTGGAAATTTCCATCAAAGGTGAAGGAAATGGGACTCCCTCTAGATTGAGTTAATAAGCATTAATATTTTCAAATATTAGGAAAGTTCTGAAAGAGATGAGTTTTGATGCAAGAGCATCTCTCCACCCTAGAAACACGCCAACATTCCAGCACATCATCATGCATTCAAGGAGGGGAGAGTCACCGACCCTCCCATTTTTTAAATTTGTAATATGATCTTGTACGGATTTATGTTGTCAGGTTGAGTAAAGACAAGCCATGCCTTTGTACATGTAGGAGATAAGGTCACCTTTAATGGCTCACATATTGATGGCTCTAGATTCAATTCAGACTAGATGGTCATTAAAGAAACTTCAATGTAATGGATGAGGTTAGGTTAGTTGGAGGGAAATCTCGTGGAGCCCCTCTTTTGTAAAAATATCATGGTATAAAAATTCATTAGTGGAGGGATTAGGAAGGGATGAGTGAGTAGAGAGATCAAGAGAGGAAAGGAGAGAAGAGAGCCGAGACTCTATTGCAGTCCGAGATTTTGTACACACCTGTAATAGAAATTCATATTAATACAAAGAGAAATTTTTCTACCTATGAGTTTTATGTGTTTTTATATGTTCTATGAATGTTATCTATGTGTTCATTTATGTTGTAGATGTATGATAAGTTTTCATGTGCAGGAGCAGATAGAATCCTCTATCTGTGAGTTTGATGAATCGTTCTGGGTTCTTTTGGCTAAGTGCAAGGAGTGCATGATAGAGTCTTGAAACATCTTTGAGCTAGCGCAAGGATTGTGCATTTGAAATTCAAGTCAGATTCAGAGAAGAGTGTGCCAGGAGGGCACACTAGAATAGTTTACAAACTCAGAAGGAGCCTCAAGGTTACTAAATACCTTGGAGGAAATTCTGCGCAGGATAAAGAACAATAGAAAGAGTTGTTGAATACTTTGTGGAAGCACTACTAGGTGGGTATCAAGCAGGTGAAATTGTGCACAAGAGAACTCAACTTTGAGTTTAGAGAGAAGAGTGTCAAGGAGAAGACGCGACAGAGTTGTTGAATACTCTGTAAGCTCAACAAAGAGTGCTTTGATAAAGTGAAAGAAGTGCATGAGACTAACACATTCTTGAGTGTTGGAGAGGTTGAGAGAAACAAAGTTACTTAACACTTTGTAGAGCTCTCCAAGGAATTCATTGAGAAGATGCAAGGAATGCATCAATGAACCTGAAAGAGATTAGGATTCTGGAGGAAGACCTATGCAAGGAGTGCACCAGGTCAACACTTAGACAAAGTGTTGAAAGTATGAAGACACCCAAAGGTTCAGAGGAGTGCAGGGAGTGCACATAGAATCAGACTTGTTCCAAGTCCATAAGCTCAGGAGGACGAGCATTAAAGTGCCAGGAGGGCGCAAGAAATAATTTGAAGGAACCCGAGGTCTGAGACCCCTAGGAGATTGAGCAAGTTGAATCTCAGAAGGAGTAGTGAAATTTTTCACACAGAGCGTAAGTGTGCATCAGAGACAAAAGTCCACCTTAGTTAGAAAATATTAAGGAGGGATAGCATTCCCAGAAGCAAAGTCGAGACCCAATAGTCAGACTTGTAGGAGAAGGAACGAAGACCGTAGCCTTTGAATATTTTCCAATTCTTCCAAGCTAGGAGAAAATCCAAAATTAGGAGGAGGAGAAACAATAGTCATCAGATCATCTTCTGAAAGAGATCTGGACCGTTAGATCTACGTCCAGACAGGTGGAGTGCACGGAGGAGGAACATATCCTAGCCGTCGGATTTGAGCATGGAGGACCCACAACCATTGGATCCAGGTAAGTTCACATGCATTAACCCTTTTAAAAGTGCACAAGAAAGAGAGGTAACCAAAGCCCCGAAGTCCCGAAGTGGATCGGGACCGTCCATCGTCTGGAGGAGACAGGTGGAAGAAGATCTAGAAGTATGGAATAAAATAACTCTAGGAGAACCTAGGTGAGTAGAGTGTGAAATAATTGAAGCTCCAAAGGTGGAGTAGACCCTGGCCTTTGGTCACCAAGAGACACACGTCATCATATTGTGCAGTCAAGAGCATCAACACTCCAACAGATTTAGTGTGTGGAGTTTGCATAACTCTCGAACTCACGAAGAGTGGAGTAGATCCTAAATGTTGATTGTCAGGAGGGACGTGGAAGAAGCTCCTAGAGTTCATGAGAAAAAACTTCAGAAGAATTGTGTGGAGAAGAGAGCCATCCTCACAAAGTCGTGAAGAGCAAAGTGAATATGAACCATTGGATCTAAAAGGAAACGTGGCAGAGATATGCATGTTTTAGAGAAAAGGTACTCCAAAAGAAAGAGGAGAGTAGTGTAGGAGGACACTTGAAGGCCGTAGTGTCGATGTCATCTTAGTTGTCCATTGGGAAGGGATGCATGGTAGAAGATATTCCAGTCTAGAGGAAACTAATCTGGAGGATTTATGGAGTGTACATGCGGATTCAACCAAAGCCTGAATCCTGAAGGAGAAGACTAAGTCATAGATCTCAGCGAGGAACGAGGACCGTTGATCATGTTTCCATGATTTCAGAGGATTGTGTTTCCATGATTTCAGAGGATTGTGCCTCTGGAAGAATTGGATGCAACATGAAGTGAAAAAATTCGAATCCCAGAGCTCCAAAGCACCCTTTGGGTAAGTTCCAGGTCATAGTTGTGGTCATGTAAAGAAGAAGGGGCCTAGTGGAAATTGATTTGGGTTCCAGCAGGGGCCCGAAGAGTCGATTCAAATTAAGTGACTAAATGATCCTAGATAAGGAGGTCGAGCAACCCCTAGGAGGGGAGGGGGTCTACGTCAAGTGGTATCAGAGCATGATTTCTTCTATAGACCGTAGGCGAAGGAGATAATTAAATAACCAAATGGTATAAGAAGTTTAAGTTTGCCTATAGACAACATGTGAAGGAGGATTACATAGTGTAATACTATGTGAATGATGGTTTCATGTGTGAAACAACAAATGGACAACCAAGTGGGCTGTAGGGAGAAGTTGGAGATACTCTCGGTTGCAGGGTAATCCATAGACTTGCCAGGAGGGAAGGAAGAGGGTGAAAATGGATACTAAAGGCCATAGGTGTGGCCACGATAAATACTACCAATAGATGAAGAAAGAAAAGATATATAAATATCTCAAGGAGATAAGAGAAAAAATAGAGAGGTTGACATTGAAGATGCAGAAGGAGGCCAAGGTGCACTGGAGTTATGAGTGGCCTCTAAAAAGGAAGGAAATGTGGCATGTCTAGAAGTTGGTGTCCAAAAGGAAACAAAAGGTAATAAGGAGATGGGTGAGGGAAACTGAAACCCTCAGTGATGTACTGGAAGTGGTTCACATTTGTGAGCCAGAAGTTGGAAAAATCCTCAGTGATGAGGAAGAGAAGAGATCAAAAGATCTCATGAGATTCTAGGAGGGCAGTGATGAAGGTTCAGATTGACAAGTGGGAAATGAGATGAGATCAATTGATCCCATAGAATTCTAGGAGGGAATATGAGAAATCCCAAATATCCAGGTGGGCAGAGGAGAAAAGATGAACTCAACTGAGAGTTCATATCAACAAGGAGTGTTGATGGAGGTGGATCAGGGGTGTGTTCTGATCATTGGAGGAATTCAGATATTCCTTCCAACTATCCAAGAAGAGGATAGCATAGGTGTTTCTGATGCAATAGAAAGACAACCAGGTATGACTTTCATAGAGGATAAAAAGAAGACATTACAGTTTTCCCAAGAGGTAGAAGAAGAAGAGAATTCTTAGGAATGGCTCAAAATTTTCAGCTAGGAAGCTAAACAGAATATGACTGCAACACTGAAGCCTACAACAAAAGAGGAAGCATACAACCGTTGAAATTACTAAGACAACTAAGAGGGGTGGGG
>CBVK0101449622.1:0-15430 GCA_900067695.1 Picea abies
TGTTTGCATTAACAAAATAAAAATTGATATAATAATTGTGTCATTGATTCACCCCCCCCCTCTGAGTGACAGGATCTGATCTTTAAACATCCTCTCAAAAGTGTGACGTCATGCTACCCAAGAGGAACATTTGGGCCTAGGAGGGGAGCCTCATTCATGTGCTAGAGACATCATCCAAGGTGAAAGGTTCATCATCCTAGACCTCCAATGTGTGTTTTAAAACATCCATCCAGCGATATTTCATGCCCCTATGAAGGTCCAAGTGACTTAGTCTGTTCAGGAATGACTTTCACCCAGCAAGGTTCTACAAAGACAAGCAAATATGCCCTCCAAGGGTCCATAAGTATTATGAATCATGTAAAGTAAGAAAAATTTAATAAAACAACCACCCAAACAAGTGCATTAAGTCACCCCATTTCAAATTAAACAAATTCTCAAAGACCTTAAAAACTTTTCCAAATTTAGGTATGGGAGGGGTGTCACGGTGCCCTATTAGGTAGGCCAATCCCCAAGTCAAGGAATGTTTCCCAAGAAGACATGCACTAGACTATGTAGTGAGTATGAGGTGGTTTGGGGGAAATTACTCTTGGGCATGAGATTATTTACATATTAAGGGCTCATATTTTCTCATTTATGGGTGCCTTTGTGGAGGGTGTGTTGCATCCCTTTGTTTGCAATGCAACATTTTTCAAAGTTGTTTATTTTCCTTTCTTTTTTTTAATGGTCCGAACATTGAGTGTTATATGGAATGGAAAGAAAAAGAGAATCACAATTCCACTTGAAGTTGTAACACATTGAGTTCCATATGTATTGGAAATTAAAGGACATCGTAGTGCATTCCCCCATCAAGCGGGACATTTTTATTTAGTTTCCTTTTTAAAAGGTCTTTCATTTTTATGGAGAAGTGTTTCATGTCTCTCAAGACCTTAGGGAGAGAATATATAAGGATAAATTATGGATTTTTAATTTTACATTGATATCTACAACACCTCTAGGGCCTTTAGCCCCTTCTTCCCATGAAATGAGGTACAAGCCCTTCTTGGGGTCAATGAATCCAAAAACCCAAAAGATGAGGAATCGGAGGGGAAGAAGTGTGGAAAGTGGTAAGTATTAAAGGGAATGGTATGATTACCTTTCAAGGGGACCCCCCAGTAGCAACCCTTTTCCCGAGGGTGACCAACTTACTAGGATACCATGTCAATGACCAAGGTGAAATAAGGAAAAAGGTATAATTTCCAAACAGGCGTTCCATAATCAAGAGAGGTCCCTTTGCAGCATGCTCAAATGATTCAAATATTAAAGTGACACTTACCATGAGAATGGACTTATTACCTGATGAATAAATATATTTTTTGCTTTATGGACCAAGCTGGTGTGGAAAACGTTGTTATCCTATTGACAGTGAGTGGTTATTTGTGGTGGAGAGGAGGGGCTTTGTCTACGCAATGTGGGCTCTGCTAGTCAATCTAGCTCTTGACTCTCCATGTCTACTACCCGCGAGCCTCGAGAAATCATCTACTTAGTTACCCCTAGGTTGTGGAGTAATAGTTCCTTATTGTTATCCCCCTATATTTCCTAAAACTCTAATGAAGATCTTTGTTCCAATTTTGGCTAAAATAATATGTAATGTTCTGAAACATTTAACAGAGAATAGGTCATAGAAATCAAAGGAAAAAGTAGGATTATAGAACCATAAGAGTCCAAGTAATTTAAAGGAGCATCTCCCCTATTTAATCAATCCCCCTGTCCTCCCAAAATGAGGGTTATTTTGAATCCAAATAGAAAAAATATATAAGTAGAGTCCTCAATTATTCATTTCCCTCAACCAAAAACCTAGTGTACAACTTATCTAAAACTCATGCTAAAATTATTTTTATAGTACAATTAAGGACCCCATTATAATTCAAAAATATTTACAAGGTCCTTAAGTCTCTACCTATCTTGCCTCAACTTAGAAAAACATTGTCTTACAATATTATAGATTTGACTTGCATTTAATTAGTTATTTGTGTTGGGTTGTTATATTCTTTGCAGTGAAATTCTAGTCAAGGTGGATCGACTGACAGTGAAATTCAAAGGTCGAGGTGGTTCGATCGGGTAAATTAGAAGTCAAAGAAATCAACAGTAAGCTGAAGAGGTCAAACTGACAAGAGGTCGACAGGAGGGTGTGTGGCAACCGACTAAGACCGAATGGAGGTCAACTAGTAGTCGACTAGTAAACTGAATTAGAGTCGACTGTAACAAAATATTGATATTCACAGGATTTGTAGCCAATGATTTGTGAGGATCTGTAACCATTTTTGGGCACCTTGTTTTAGGGTTTTTCCTACTGTAAATCCTATAAATAATGCATGTTGTAATGTTGTAAAAGATCATCTTTAGAGAAATTGTTTTAGAGTTTGTTGGTCACGTAGATGTAAGCTGAATTGATTACAAGGTTTTTTTTGTGTAAAAAAAGAAGGTATGATGTCGATTGTGTCTTAGGTGTAGACAAATTTTAGGAATGTATCATTTTATTCTGAAGGAATAAGACAACAAGAGAGAAAAACACTCAAGGAATGTTGGTTTTCCCATTTGGGTTTCCAAGGTAAAATATTTTTGTACTGTGTGTTTTCTTTGTCATTTACTTTCTTAATTAAATCTTTCTTCCTCTCTTCTGCTAGTTTTAGTGTGGAATTGTTCCTCATTTCCTAACATGTGGTATCAGAGCTTAGTTAAAAACTTGGATTTGAGCTAAACCCTAGGTTCAGTAAGATTCATAACTCAGAAATCTTTATAAAGTGTGCTTAAATAATGGTGAGTAGCTTGAGAATAGAGATCGAAAAATTCAATGGCCGGAATTTTGAGCTTTGGAAGCTTAAAATTGAAGATATCCTTGTAGATTGAGAACAATGGGAAGCAATCTATCCAGGTACCATTCTGACGGGTATTCCAAGGGAAGAATGGGAGAAATTTGAGAGAAGGGAAAGGAGTATGATTCAAATTTGGCTCATGGATTCGGTACTACTGAATGTTTCAGGTGAAGATTCGGCCAAGAAACTGTGGGACAAGTTGAGGATCTTGTACAAGTCAAAATATCTAGTAAATAAGTTGTTCCTTATAAATAAAATGTATCTTCTAAGGATGAGTGAGGGAAGTTTAGTTACTAAGCATTTAAATGCATTTAATGCTATAATAATTCAGTTATCTTCTATGGATATTAAAATCACTAAGGAGGAGAAATATGTTAGCCTATTATGTTATTTTATAGACTCCTGGGATATCTTAGTCATGGATATAGCGAGTAATTCAACCACATTAGTGCTAGAATAAGTGGTTTCATCTCTAATGTCATAATAAATGAGGGGGAATAACATGGAAGGATCGACCAAAGATGCATTAGTTGTAAGAGGTCGACCGATTGACAGAGAAAAAGAAAAATTCTCCAGTAGAAAGTCTAAGTCGAAGGGTAGATATAAATCCCAGGTTCAGTCTAAAATAAGAAGATGTTGGAAATGTTGTAAAGTTGGGAATTACAAAAGGGACTACAAGTCGAAGGCAACAAAAACCAGTACAGGATACGATGAGAAGCAGATGACTCCAAATAAGGGAGGCGATGTGTAACTGGCGTCGACCAGTACAAAGTCGGAAAAATATGTTTGGTTGATCGAATTGGGACCATCCTATCATATTACACCACATAGAGAATGGTTCTACGAATATGAACAATACAAAGCAGGAGATGTGATCTAAAAATGAAAAGATTTGTATCTTTTAAATTATTTGTAAGAGTTAATTATGTGTGCTTCGGCAAAAGGATCAATTTGCAAACACATAAACTAGAGATTTTTCACACTTAATATGCACATAATAACCAACAAATGATATCCATAAGTAAACACATAACACAGCAAATGATAAAGGAGTTCACCCCTCTTGGGTTACATTTCCTGGTCCAGCTTCCAATGGATCTTTTTAATTATTTGCTCAAAGTGATAAAAAAAATAGTGCTTTATAGTGATAAAAATTCCAAATAGATGGCTCCAATGGCTCCAGAACATCCAAAAACCCCTAGCTGGGATTTTTTTGCACTTGATTTGGCCAAAAAATGAAGAAGTTATCTTCCTGGAAAATTTCCCCTTCAAGCTTGTTGTCTCTGGTTCTCCAATTCACACCTGTGATTGAATAACCTGGCTCCCACATCGTTACTGGGCCAAAAACCTAGCACACTGCTCTATTTTGAAAAATGGGGTGAAGTGTCGATCTGTTAGTGGCCTAGCCCATTTTTCGACGGAGGTGAGGGTCGCATGGGGGGACATATGGCCATGTCCCAATGCCTATCTTGGGCCCCTCGTTGGATAGTGGAGTAATGTTTCACACCAACATTCATGTGGAGATTCCATATGGCAATAAACTCGTGCCTTCTAGGCTTAACTCCAAGTTCTAACCTTTCTGCTGCACCAACTGTATATGTAGGGTTGTATGTTGTGATATGAACCGGGGATTGGGCTAAGCCTCGACACTTTTCTCCACCACATATACACATATTGCAATTAAAATAATTATTAACATGTATAAGGTCAAGAACTAACGCATAGGCATTTTGGTGGCCTGACCTATGCGAAGACTATGCCAATGCCCACAGAGGTTAGGGGTTCGACCCTCGTGGACTACCATAACCTTTTATAAATAGGAGGGGTGCCATGTGGCAACTCATGACTGGGACACATGGAACCATATCACTTTCCACCCAGATGCCACGTGTCAGCAAAAACATTCCCACGTACCTTGCCACATCACCTATCTAATCATCCTACCAATGCAACACCTCTACATAGTGGCCATTCCATGTCACCTGCCATGTGTGGGACCATACCATGCCATGTCAACATTGTATGGACTGTACAGTCAACAAAGTTTTGTCTGTTTGGAAAAATGGACAGAACATGATATCTCACTCATATGAAGTTTGTTTGAACTCATTTAAGTTGCATTGGGATCGTGAGGACGAGGCCTACATATGTGTCTGTTTTGAAGAAATTACGAGTACTTTGATTTTTTGAGAAAATTTTGATCCCCTGGATTAGGTAGCTAACATGATACTTTTGTGTGTCTGAGGTACAATTCAATTTGGGATACATTACAATTTAGAGGGGAATCCTTTGTTGGTTGGTTTCATTGATTTAGAATGGACCAACGATCTTGATGATTGAAATTCTACTGTAGGTTGTGTTTTCGTTCTTGGTTCTGGACCTATCACTTGGGATTGTAAGAAAGAATAACATCCTGCTCTTTCTTCAGCAGAAGCAGAGTACCAAGTAGTAGTTAATGAAATTCAAGAAGTATTATGGATTTGACAGATCCCTTTAGAGTTTCGATTCCAACAACAACATCTGACCATCCTATGGTACAATAATCAGAGTTCCATCAAGCTCACCAAATATCCAATTCAACATCAGCATGAAAACTACATCGAGCTAAACGTGCACATCATCAGATATCTCATTCATGATTGAGTTATTAAAGTTCTATTTTTCCCTTCCTGCTCTTTCTTCAGCAGAAGCAGAGTACCAAGTAGTAGTTAATGAAATTCAAGAAGTATTATGGATTTGACAGATCCCTTTAGAGTTTCGATTCCAACAACAACATCTGACCATCCTATGGTACAATAATCAGAGTTCCATCAAGCTCACCAAATATCCAATTCAACATCAGCATGAAAACTACATCGAGCTAAACGTGCACATCATCAGATATCTCATTCATGATTGAGTTATTAAAGTTCTATTTTTCCCTATAGAAGATCAAGTTGTAGATATTTTCACAAAGTCTCTTACAGAAGCAAATTTTTCCAACCTTTAATCTATGTTAGGAGTTAAGCAAGTTATCATTAAAGGGGGATAGGGTTTAATTCCTCTCTTCTCCTAGTGTTTCACCTTTGTAAATCCTTTAGTATTTTCCCAAGTTATTCTTAAGGGGGATGTTAGTATATTTAGATACTTAGGAGTTAGTTAATATCAACTTGGTTTAATGTGTCATTAGGTTAAACTATGTTTCTTAGTCTATTTATTTAGTATGCATTGTAATCCAACAATCATGATATGTTCCTGATATAGAGTGATTCAAAAACTCATATTCTCCTCGATATTAATGGCTACATTGATCTGTGGCTTAGCACCTGATTGGTCCATGATCTCTATTTAAATAGAATGGAGGTTCATTTATCAAATATCAA
The DNA here is from genome assembly GCA_900067695.1 of Picea abies. Taxonomy (NCBI): domain Eukaryota; kingdom Viridiplantae; phylum Streptophyta; class Pinopsida; order Pinales; family Pinaceae; genus Picea; species Picea abies. The sequence continues at coordinate 6,215 of CBVK0101449622.1, forward strand.
TTGTGAGAAACTCTTGGTAATGTGTTTCCTTTTGAAATAATAAATTGCTCCAAGTGGCCACGTTGGCTAGGGCCATGGATGTTTCCCCATAGGGGTTTTACCACGTGAAAAAAATGGTGTGTTGGTATGGTTGTGTGAGTTGTTACTAAAGGTGTTCATCCTCTATTGGAATACCTTTGCCATCAAACAAGTTTCTTTGCCATCAAACAAGTTTATTTTAGTTTTCCAAATGATATTTTCATAGTTCACTGAAGAAGAAAAAATCAAGTCCACCAATGAGAATTTTTTCAAAGTTCAACAAAAATAGTTTTTCATAGTTTATCGAAGGATTTTTTCAAAGTTCATCAAAAAAGACGTTTTTTGAAGTCCGTTGATAGAATTTTTTTGACAATCGTTGATGAAGGTTTTTTTTAATTTTGTTGATGTAATTTTTTTGACGATTATCAAAGGAAGTCTTTTGAATTCCATCTATAAAAGTGTTTTTATGATCAAGGATGGAAGTTTTTGGAAGTCTGTCGATGAATTTTTTTGATGATCACCTATGGAAGTTTTTTTAAGTTTTTCGATAGATTTTTTTTTACAATTGTCAATGAAAATATGTTTATGTCCATTGATAGAAGTTTTTTTATGATCCTTGGTGGAATTTTTTTGAGGTCCATCGATAGAAGTTTTTTTATGATCATCGATGAAATCTTTTTGAAGTCCAGTGATAGAATATTTTTGGCAATTGTTGATGGGAGTTTTCTTAAGTCCATCAATAAAAGTTTTTTTTACGATCACCGATGGAAATTTTTTGAACTCCACCGATAGAAGTTTTTTTACAATCATCAATGGAAGGAGAGTTCTAAATATTGTGGATGGAATAATTCTTCATCTCTCCGATGAGGATGGTGACATGGTCATATCAAGGGATGAAAAGTGGGCATCAGTTCCATGTCACATTAGCAAAATGTTGTCTTTTATAATAAAGAAACAAGTCAGTGGAGCCAAAATATAATATTGGCCATATTAGGATCATGTTAAATCAGAATTAGATGAAATTTAGTGGGTATGTTTGTAATAACGAGGGCTATAGAAGTTCCTATGAGGCCTACTGGTTAGTTCTACTTCCAATTTCCAAAAAATTCAAATTATTACTTTCCAAAAAATTCAAATTATTACTTTTTAAAGAACCGGGTTGTACTCTTTAACAAATATTATTCTATTGATGAAAATTTTATAGTGAGTCCACGCAGAAAACATGAAAATACCTAGTGGAGAATTTGGCTAGATTCCAAAGGCTTTGGAATGGAGACATAAAAACAAGAAAAATCCATTATTTTGGGACACGTTTTGGAGATTTTTGAGATTTCATATGAAAAGGAACCCCAAATCACAAATATGGAAAATTTTATTTACACAACATTTTACCTTCTCATCAATCTAGAAAAAATTTCCTTAGTGAAGTTTCTCCAAAACTGCTCCATTTGGGAGATAACTAATTTTTCTAAAAATTATAAGTCTAGAGAAAAGTGCAAAAAGGACAAAGTTGCAAATCTCATATTGTTGTAGAATTTGACTGGAACAATAGATTTATAATATGAAAGTAGTTGTTTGAAAATATAAGTTCCTTTCCACAACAATCAAATAAAGCACTAAAAGAAGGAACAAATTGAAAAAGTGATCAGTGTGAGAGAAAATTTGAAGTGTGCATTGAGTAGTGGTAGAAAAGGGCTTGATTACTCCATTGACCAGTGACAGAAAAATGCCTAGAACCTGCATTGAGTAGTGGCAGAAATTTTTCTCTTTTTTGTGTTGACCAGTGGCAAAGAAGAGGCCAAAAAGTGCGTTGGTCAATCCTATCATAGGGGAAAAAATGTGCCAGTAAATAATTTCTAGAGAAGAGTTGTGGATTTGGCTCCAAGGGTTTTCTTAGTGGATTTGTGACACTGTAACCTACGAAACAGAACATACAACCATTAGAAGGTAAAAACACATAAAAAAAACTCAATAAAACCCTATAAAAATGTGAGAAAAAATGTGTATCACACATCCACAACCAAGGATCATTAGTAAAAATGAGATCCCCAATGGAGTCACCATTTTTTGGGTACAAATATGTAGCAAGGGTGAGCAGAACCACAATTTTTTTGGTTGTTTCAAAGTCATAGAAAAAAGTGGGTGAGAAAACCAAAAACCTTAGTTCTTTTTTAATTAAATGTCTTCAGATCTATGCTATTCTGAAATAAAAAGGAATGCAATAGAAAATATGCCTAAATAACACAAAATATAAAGAATCAAGTTGATCTATAATGCCTAATAACTAGAGTAAAAATAAGATACAATCATGAAGAGTTCAATGAAAAAAAATATCTCCTAGTGGCCCCTCCATGGGAGGGTTATTCTTTCTTTCCCATATGTGTGGTAGTAATGGATAGACTTCTCTTGGCTAAAAGTAGTTATGGTGAGATGGAGCTAAAAGGTCAATGGAAATTTCAGCAACATTTCCATACTCTGAAGGAAAATCATATGAAAATGGAATGGATCTCTTTATTTTATAGGAAAATAAGTGGTTATCCTTGATATGATCAAAATAATAAAATATTATATTTGACCAAATCAATTGTTGTCCACTAATTTATTTTTACCTTTAATTTAAATAAAAGAAAGAGGGGAAAATGAATTAAGGGGGATTATGGATTTAATTAAGTAAAAATAACTATAGGAAAAGTGTTATCCTAAGTTATGCAAGGGAAAAGTGGTGTGAAAGTGCATATGACAAGGGATACATGGACTATGATGGTGCATATCAGTAAGGCTTAGCCTTATAGGCTAGGTGTACAAAAATATGTTGATAACATATGCCCCATAATGTGTGAGGTTAGGAGAAAATCACACAACCAAAATAAATTACAATTTTCTTTCACAGGGATATGTATCAACAAAAGAGGATAAAAGCTACCATGGGAAAAGAATAGAAGGCCCAACTAATGAAGAGGCCACAAAAAGTCACTTATCAACAAAGGTTCATCAAGTGGGGATCAATAGGATATCAATGGGATGAGGTAGGATTAACCATACTCATCAAGAATACTCATGAAACCAATAGAGAGACTATAAAGGAGTCTCAAATACAACATGGTGCTCGCGAATATGATCAGACTATATCAACATGATAAAATCAGTCACATATACAATAACTGGATGGGAAAAAATGAAGTACATCCCAAGTGTTGTTGAACTAAGTACATCCCAAGTATTGTTGAACTAAGTACATAAGACCTTATTCCCCCTCATGCTGAAAGAAGGGAGTGGAGACAACCTAAGAATCCCTATTGAACAAGAAAGTGTCTCCATAAATTTGTCATGAGTGAATTGAAGGAGAGCTCATCATGGGGCTTTAAGAACAGTAGGATGTAGCCAAGAAAATATGAGTAACTATGTATGAGGTTGAATCATATATGCCTGTATGAATTTCAATGATGTGAGGGAACGATATTTATTAGTACTAGTTTTGATACAGTCATTAGCGTGCATTGGGATCAAGACTAAGGGGTCAAAATTAAAAATAAAGAGAGATTACAGAGCTCATGCATCAATGAATCAAAGCCTATGGTCAGGCACCGACAAATTTAAAGTGAAAGAATGTATTGCTAAGGGCCTGATATTTAGTTTAAATACTCAAGCACTTATAAGGAGTATGAAAGGCGCCTGTCTCACCCAAATTAAGTTCAAGCCCTTTCCCAAATGGAGCCACATCATATAATCGAGGCATACAAATAAAGTGTGGAGGAGGTGTAGGACTGATCATCCGACGGTTTCAAGTGATCCTAATGAATATTTGAGGATGCATATCACATCAGAAAAGCGCCAGGGAGTTAATGCGACATCATGGTGCGACGATGGTTTTAAGCTACTACATGTCAAAGAATAAATGGTGTTGCATGACAAGGGTACGATGAGATAAACCACTATCATTGGGTTGCGTCAATACTATTTTGGTTTAGCCTAAATGCCTTCATTTCTACTTTACCATACTCACATGTGCGCTAATTCATAACCATATAGAAGCTAACCTCAAACCTCACCCCTTTTTTGGAAGAAGGTCATCAACCTTGACTATGGATACATCTAATATAGGTGGTTTGTTTCCTCAATCGGAGACATTTTATTCTACTAGGGAGATACTAGCCATGGTCATGTGTTCTCGTACAGTGATGATGTCAAATGTAACATCACTCAAATTAGTGATCTTTAATTCTTTTATGAAAAAATTTTCACGAAAATCAAAGATGACATGTGGTGACCTAAAAGGTAGAAGAAACAAGTATAAAATCCCTTGGGCCCAAAGAATATTTCTCATTCCAAAGCACCAAATTTTTTTTCTCTTTAGTTTTGAATGAAGGAAGACGTTCAATAGTCTCTAACAAGAACCCATTTCTGAAATCCGATTTTGAGGTAATTTGTAACCCTTTCTTTTCTTCTCAATCCACTGTGTCATTGCTTGGCGTATATTGTCAAAATGGATATTGTTTCTATAATGTCCCCACTAGGAACATGATAGGTAAATAATGGTTTGTTGTCAATTATGTAGTTCAGGTTGTGTACTTTTTTCAAATACTTGCATTACATGTATTCTTAAATTGATTGAATACTTTTCACAAACAATTTTCACTTAAACCCATATTAGACATCTTATCAAAACACATTGCAAGTTCAAAAAATGGAACAGATGATCATGGAATTTGATTGTGGATGGAATCTTCACAAATCATAGTAATACAATTATCTATTGGTTGTAACAATAGTTTCACTAAACAATAACCTCATATATATCTATTGGCTTCCTTGGAAGTTGCACAATCACACACACAAAGTAAAACAAAACCTAGAATGTCACCATGATCCTCCTGAATCCATTGCAAAATATCCACTTCTATAACCCTCACCATGTAGATCCAGTTGGTCGTTGCAAATACCCAATCACATAGGTCCTTGTGGGACACAACTAATATTCCATCAAGGCCTCACAGGACACCCTTTACTCAAACTGGGGGGTTTCCTTCAACCCCAGTTTCTTCAAAACCCTCCTAAAACCTACAAAAGTCTGGGCTCAACCTCATCAAGAAAGTTCATTAAACCTCCTGCATAATTTGGTTTCCATACAAACATAAAAAAACTCAATTGAATATCTGATATAAATCCTATATGGATTCCCCTCTTGTCTAAGATCCAATGGAAATCTTTGGTGGATTCCCCTCTTGTTTAGTTAGAGTAGATATTACACCAACGAAACCAAACCAATAGTGGAAGGTTTTTTCTAAACCCTAATGAAATAATGGCTCCAATAGAACTTCCAAAATGAGATATCAAATCACAATCCCAAAGTGAGGCTCTACCCCTCCTTTTATCCTTTCTCCATTCCTTTTATAACTTTCCCTTTTTTGACCAAATCAAATGTAACCCTTATCCCCTTTTTGGATAAATCAAATATCATCCTTACCCCCCCTTTTATTTTAATTTATGATTAATAGTCACTTTTAATAATAGATAAGTAATATATTAATCTAATGTCACTTTAAATACAAAACATATCCTAAATAAGTGACATTAAATAACCCCTTTTGACTCCCTTTTTATTCACTAACAAGCCACGTAATTTATTTCCACTTCTGAACAAGGGAATCCAAAAATTGGGACATGGAAAATCCTCCCTTCCCAAATATTTCTTTTCCTCAAGCAATGCCATCATGACCTAACGCTCCATCGAATGATCTAGATAGAAAGTGATACCAAACCACCTTGTAATATGTGAAGCATCCTTTGCTCAAGGCATGGTCTGGTAATGTACTGACATACAAGGTATATTGAAAACCACCCATAAGTAAGGCCACTCAGTGCTACAAAAAATCAATCAACCCATCAAGGAATTGATATGCTAGAGAACCAATCTCATGAAGGAAAAAACTGGTTCTTGCCTCTGTGTCAATTGTCACACTATCTCCTATTGAAATCCTAGGGTCCCAATCTATCCTTAGAAAGGAACCACCACAATGATCCTACAACACTATGATCATATCCATCAGACCATTGTTCCCACTCTGCATCTCCATATCTTGTAATGCCATGTTGAAATACTTGTAACCTACTATCATGAATAATACATGTCATAGTCATCCATGTGAAGTCATGGCCTGTAAATACATTGTCATACCCAATCCTGAATATCAAAAACTGAATTCTATCCCAATCACCGAAAATGACTTTGGTATTATCATGGAATCTATAGATCCCTCCACAAGTCATCCACACTTCCCCATACTCATAAGATACCACTAGAAATCATGTGAATTGGTCAATCACTAGAGACATACTATCGTTCCATTATATCCTTGGTAAATTTGGGGTGCAGTCTATCCACATTCTCTCCCATTATCACCCAGAAATGGTCAAATAATGCATCCATCATGTGGAATGAGTATGCCTTGAACTACTCTGCTGACAAGTCATATACTCCCCTACATCATTCGTGAGGCCTCTCCATTAGAACCTCTCTCATATCTTCTTGAATGATGTGAATTTCTCTCTGCTCCTAGTACTAATCTGCAAGGTGTTGATACAAAAACCCATATTCATGTCCCCAATAAGATAGGATATCATAAGCTACGTAAAATTGGTAAAATCCTCGAAAGACCACTCATCCAAGAAAAAACTCCTATGACCACTCCTAAGCCTCCCAAAGTTAAACTATGAAAATTCAAAACCGGTGCTCACATATGAACTGTCAAGCAATGTAGTCCTAGGCTCCCAAACTAATCCTGAAAAGGTACCACCATGTTGACACTGCACCAATCTGATCATCACCATCAAACCAATTCTCCCAGTCTACATCCTCCTCTCCTGGAACCCAAAGCTAATCTCCCTGAAGGGACTGAAACTTTCATCCTGAATCCTTCCCTATGAAAGTGTCCCATTGAAGCCTAATCTTGGAAATCCATGACCAACCTCGAGTCTGTCCTGCCATATAGAGTAAGTCTCGACCTCACTTCTCCTGAAACCCCAAAAGAAAAACATACCAGTCACTACCACTTCTCTATCAATCATCATCCTCATCTAAATCAATCTATCACTCAAATGAACTCCTGAATCCCACCACCAAATTTTAATTCCACCACTCCCAATACCTGCTAGTTGTTGCAGTGCCATGTTGGTAACCATTGAAGTCAAAATGAACCAATTCCCTGGTATACTATCATTTGGTGGAAACCAAGTACTAAGAATCAACTTTGTGCCTACTAATATATTCGCCCCCTACAAAACTTCATTGGGAAATCTTTTGTCTTTGTCACCGTCAAGTAATCTGTGGAGTGTAAACATCTCCCTGGAAAATAGTCATGTCACATGTGGTACCTCATACTCATATGAGTATCCAGAATGCCCTACCAAAGGTGAATCATGCATGGCCCTCATAATATTCTCTTTAAGTGTGGACTCAGGGACTACATGTGTGTGACTCAGGGACTACATGTAATTAATAAGTTGAATTCCTCAGTGAACTGGAACATGTTTTTTTGTTTTCACTATTCACTTGTTAGTCCATGAAAATAATCCAAGTATGGTAGCCTGTATTCTTGAGGTTCTTGTAACATAGGAGGAAATATTGAAATACATGGAAAAAATATTCATTTGGAGGATGGGATGAGGGCCCTAGAAGTCATAATGTCATACAGGGGTGAAATAAGCATGTAGTTGAATTCCTCAGTGAACTGGAACATGCTTTTTTGTTTTCACTATTCACTTGTTAGTCCATGAAAATAATCCAAGTATGGTAGCCTGTATTCTTGAGGTTCTTGTAACATAGGAGGAAATATTGAAATACATGGAAAAAATATTCATTTGGAGGATGGGATGAGGGCCCTAGAAGTCATAATGTCATACAGGGGTGAAATAAGCATGTATTCTGAGGGAACCTTATGATCCTGAAGGAAAATTTACAAGATATGAATAAAAGTTTCATCTAATACTGGCGAAAGGAGTACTCTGGTGCATGGGAAAGGTCTCTGTGTAGTTTGGAAGAGTTTAACCCCATGAATATTCTACCCATATTGAATGGAAATCTTGCAAGACATGAAAATTTCATCCCAAGAAAGTGAGAGAGCTTTAGTTACTTGTGGGGTAATGCCCAAACATGTGGAGATATAGAAAACCCTTGAATAATCCTTGAAATTAGCTAAGTCTCAATTTTAGTCCTTTAACGAGTAGAACAAATTATGTTTAGATTAGGGAATTTCATAGCCATTGATTCAATGTGGTGAATGAATCTTAGCCATACATGGAAGGGTGATTTCATCAAAATATATGAGGTAGAAAATGGAGAGAAAAGGGGGTCCGATGGTGATGAAGCTAGATATCCATCGACAATCATCTATATGGTGTGATAGAAGATGGAAACATTCTTTAGGAGGTTGAGGTGTTGAAGAGTCCAAGGATGGAGTGAGAAGCTCCAATGACAATGAGGGAATGTTGAAGACGATGAAGAATTGCGAATTAATGAGGATCATTGATCAGTATACAGGTGAGATTAAATATCATCCATAGAATGTTGTGATTTATACTTAGGCAAGGAAAAAGAGAAGTTGGCATCATGTTGATGGGGGTGCGAGCATGGAATCTAGTGTGCCTCATGGGTTGATGTGTGTCGATAACTAAATGGTAGACAAAAAGGGAGTGGTCCTAGTGGGAGTGGAAGTTCTTAGGTATTTAAATAAGACCTCAATAGTTAGATATACCTTCCATTAGATCATATTTGTTCAACGAAATATGTGTTGGTCAACTGAGAGGGGGGGGGTGAATCAGTTGTCACTGAGCTTAAACAATTATGCTTCTTTTAAAACTCTTTGCAGAAACACTGAATGATGATCACAATAATGCATGGAAATAAACACTGCCACATTCAACATCAGTCACATATGTGAGAAACACAAAGAAAGATATTTTTCGAGGAAACCCATACAGGGTAAAAACCTCTTTTTCTTTATATGATAAGTAATAATTACATTCTTTACATTATCATACATATGAGCACCAACTTATAATAAGGCTACAACCTCTATTTTGCAAGATGCAACTTGCTAAGAGCACCAACTCTCTGTTTTCTCTAGCACCCACTAGAAGGAAGCACCAACTACCTGGTTTCTCTAGCACCAACTAGAAGGAAGCACCAACTCCCTGGTTTCT